>JZLH01S0573621.1:1252-24157 GCA_001188425.1 Eucidaris tribuloides
CCCCTGTCATCACTGTTTAGTGAAATTTATGGCCTACATTCAAGAATAATCAAAAATGTACGATAGAAATACGTTCTTTAGCAATTCTACGAGCGACAGATTTTGAAAGTGAAAATAATTCCACGGGAGGGGGAGGGGGATACGTCTCAGTCTAACACGATGAATAATATGGGAACGCCTGAATATCCACATTGATGCACAAACCTATACTACCACTTTGAATAGGTTCAAAAGAACGCGTTTACTCTCAAAATTAATATTACAATTTGCTCATTCGAATTGCGCCTGTATGTGACATCAAGCGGAGTTTATGCAGTTCATGACTAGAAACAGAACCAGAACAAATACAAGAAAATAAACAGTTGTAAGTAAAGGTTAAAGAACAAGGACTTTCGCTAAATGTCTATTTCAGAAGGTGCACTATAAGCACAATTTCTAGCTCGGGTCGCCTCTGTTTTCTTTTTCGTTTCTTCCTTGTCTGTTTTTGCCTTCGTTTTTTATTTTTTTTTTTTTTTTTTTTTTTTTTTTTGCTGGCGCGGATTGGGGGTGGGGTGCGCCCCCGTAGTGAACTGACGCTCAATAATTTGTATGAATGGCAGAAGGGCAGACACAACAAGGGTGTGCCGCGTGGGTTGATGAGTATTGGTAGGAGGAATTTCTTCGCAAATTGTTTGAATTTTGATAATGTGTTTTCACATAATTTCGCTCAGCTATTCGCTGGTTCAAAGTAAGTTTACAGGCGGTAATCCTCGCAGCCGAGCAGGTTTTGAAAGGCGAGTCGACGATAATTCTATAGAAGAGAAGAAGAATCCTGTATTTCGAAAAATGTCAACGATTTAACTAACAAAACAATCTTTCAAACGCTAGACCTCTCAGTCAGAGATTTAAAGACAATTATTACGTTCATTGGAACTGGCCTGCAAGAGCATACCAAACTTTTGATGAGATTAACCGGATTTAAGCAGTTTTTTTGAATAAAAATTAAAATAAAAAGAACAAGACTTACCCCTGATAAGTCTATTTAAATGTGATTTAAGATCACTTCTAACGTCGTTCATCCTCAAGTTTTCTTTTTTTCTTTCTTCTTTGCCTTTCCGCTTTTTCTGTGTTTCTTTTTTTTTTTTGCGTGCCGATTGGGGGCGTGGGTGCAGGTGCCCCCCGTGGCCCCCCGTAGTTGACGGCCACTGACGGATGAATAATATGGGAACGCCTGTAATTATGTCGCCTTGATGACAACTTATGACCTACAATTTTGATGAAAGGTTTCAAAAGAACGTGTTTACTCTCAATAATTATATTACAATTTGGCTCATGTCGAATTGCGCCGCTGTAGAGTTAGCATCAAGCGGAGATTACTATGGGAGTTCTGACTAGAAAGCAGAACAGAACAAATACAAGAAAATAATACAGTTGTATAAAGGTAAGAAAAGGAGCTTTCGCTGAAATAGATATTAGGATATAATAAAAGCACAATTTCATAGCTCGGTCGCCATCTGTTTTCTTTTCGTCTTTCTCCTTGGTCTTTTTTTCGCTTCGTTTTTTTTTTTTTTTTGTTTTCTGGCTCGACTGGGGGCGGGGGCCCCGCCCCCGTAGTGACACTGACGCATTTTGGCATGAATGCGAGAATGGCGCACACCACAATAAAGTGTGCCCGTGGTTGATGAGTTCTTGGAGAGTGAATTTCTCTCGCAAATTGTTCTGATTTTTGATATAGTGTAATTATGCAAACTATTTCCTCAGCCTACGGTGGTTCAAAGTAAGTTACAGCGGTAGATCCTGCGAGCGACGGTTTTGAAAGCGACGATATTCTCTATCGAAGAGAAGAAGAAATTGTATTCGAAAATGTCAACGATTAAATACAAAAACAATCCTTTCAACGCATACTTCGTCAAAGAATTTAAAACACATTATTCAGATTCAGAAACGCCCTGCAAAGCATTACACAAACCTTTATGAGATTAACGGATTTTAAGCTGTTACGGTAAAAATATTAATAATAAAAACAAGGACATACACTGATAATCTATTTTCAAATGTGATTTAAGATCACTTCTAACTTGTTCATGCCAGTTTTCTTTTCTTTCTTCTCCTTTCCTTTTTCTGTCGTTTTTTTTTTTTTTTTTGCCGGCGGTGGGGGGGGGGGCACGTGCGCCCCGTGCCCCCGTAGTTACGCCACTGAAAAGGTTATGCAGACAGGTCTGCCAAGGTGTGAGAATGATGACCGATTCGTAACGCACACGCTCGGCCACAGATGCGGTGTTACGGCACAAATTGTTGCCGTGTCACAAATTGTCGCACAAATCTGCACAAATTGTTGCTGGCTGACGCTTTTGCTGATTCCAATTTTGCCTCCTTGGCGACAATACTGTACCACAGAACCTAGTGGCACAAATCGTCGCACCATCATAA
The DNA here is from genome assembly GCA_001188425.1 of Eucidaris tribuloides. Lineage (NCBI taxonomy): Eukaryota > Metazoa > Echinodermata > Echinoidea > Cidaroida > Cidaridae > Eucidaris > Eucidaris tribuloides. Next base: position 3,662 of record JZLH01S0573621.1, read on the forward strand.
ATTGTCGACAGACACTGAATACGTAGCTGCAGAGAAAATACATGTAACTAAGTTCGCGAGACTGCTGGAACACGGGGCTACGAACATATGAGTGTGTGTGTGTGTATGTGTGTCGTGTTTCTCTATGTGTATATGTGTGTGTTCGTCTGTTTGTGTGTCTGTCAGTGTCTGTGTGTCATGTGTCTGTGTATGTTTGTGTGTGGATCAGTGTATGTTTGTATGTCTATGTGTATCTGTGTTTGTTCGTTGTATCTGTGTCTGTGTGTGTCTCTATGTGTGTCTGTATGAGTGTGTGTGTGTGGGAAGGGGGACTGTGTGTCATGTTTATGTATTTGTGCGTGTCTGTGTGGGGGTCAAGTGTGTGTCTGGGGTGTATCATTCTGTCTGTCTGTGTGTGTGTCTGTGTGTCCGGTCGTGGGCGTGCCTGTTTATGAATGACGATGTGCCTGTATGTCTATGTGTGTATGTTTGTGTCTGTTCATGTGTCTGTGTATGTTTTTGTATGTATATGTGTATTTGCCACACAACACACACACTTGGACACAGACAGACAGACAGACAGACGCACTACACATATGTACACCCACATATCCAAACCAACATCTACTACCACAACACACACCATCATACACACATACACCAAAATATCCACGTCCACACCCATTACCAATACACAAGGACACACACTCCCACGCCACAAACATACCCATCCACCCACGTAACACCCACCCAGTCACACCCATCTTGTCAACACCTCCACACGCACATTAACACACAAAATATGTCTTAAGATGATACCCCCTACACACAAACAATATTAAAGGCATTGTATAACATTGTTTCCAATTTAAAAAAAAAAATCTGAACTACATTATTCCCCATGCTACCAGTGTCTTTGATAAGTCTAAAAATGAAGCCCTGAAAAAAAAATTGTATTTTAAAATGATTATTTAGTGCTTTAAAAAAGTGAAAATCGTAAGTTGACCGGATTCACCTGCCCATTTCTTCCCATAGACCTACGTTGTGTAGGCTATCTTGTACTCGCCCCGAGTATTAATTGTTTATTCATTCATATCTTGCCATTGGCAGGATAAATTTCCGAACTTTTGTTTTCTAGGGTGTTTATTGGTCCATTCAAACACTGCTATGTAGCTCGGATAGCAAAGTTTGACAATTTCTTAATTTGAAGCCAAAATGTTAGCCAGTGTCTTTAATTACGTCGCTTATGGCTTTAAAAATGATCGTACAATTTAATGTGCTCTCGTGGCTGCATGGTGATAATTTGTGCCGTCAGGTTTTGCACAAATCGGCACAAATTGTCGCCGCAACATGCTGCAGGGGAAAGAATTTACAGATGTGGAACTCCGTTTCTTTGTCCCCTTCTTTGTCTTGATGACAGCTATACTGCCCCCCTCCCCCGACAAAAGGGCATAACTGACATTTTGGTGTTTAGGAGAAATTGGGCATGTTGAGCAAAATGTATTTTGTTCAAAGCCTGAAAGCCTTATTCAGTGTCCTTTTAACAAGGAGATTATGAAACAAAGGGACACTTCTAATTAATATTTTTTTCTGCATGTTTAACATGATGTACTGAGTCCCCTACACTATACAGGGTGACCCAGAAAGAATGCTACACCTGCGATCGCTAATTTCTTCACCATCATCTGCAATATGTCATTGGTTTTTATTTCAGCGATTAGAACATTCTTTTTCCAACAATATGACACCATGATCATTGATTTTGAGTCATTCGTTTGGGTCCTGCGGCCTTTTTTCCGAGGCAATGTCATTTCCCAAATTTGCAAATGTTTCATCAGCGGCGGTCATCCGAACACCGAGATATTCTCGCGTCTCAGCGTGCCATAGCAGACAAACCGCGATGACAATGGGAGATGTAGCTCACATCGTCTTCCCTAATCAAAGCGAGGGCATTACTGCCAGTGCCTGCTTGTCTCAGGGGAGCTTATTCTATGATCACACCTTAACGCGAGAATATTTCGGTGTTCTGGTGATCGCTGGAGGTAAAAAAAATAGCAAATTTAGGAAATTACATGGCCTCAGAAAAATAGCCCTAAGATCCAAACACCTCAATCAAAATGAATGATCATGGTATCATTTTGTTGGAAAAAGAATGCTCTAACCCACGGAATAATCACCAATGACATTTTGTGAATGACTTTGAAATTTAACGATCGCATGTGTAGCATTCGTTTTGGGCCACGTTGTAAAACTCTTTTTTTTTTAATGTCAGTTATGCCTTTTGTCATGGGGGGGGGGGGGCAGTATACTCTGTTGGTGTCAAAGGTCTTTGTGCTTTGTGTACACTAGTGCTACCAAAGACGTCTGTCATGGGTAGTAGTCAAAAAGTCTAATTTTGTACCTTTGAAAAGCAAATCGCTGGTAGCACCTAATTTGTGTCATTTTGCACCAGATGTGGAAGCATATTTTGCACCTTAAAGTTACAATGAGGTATCTATCTGCACCGGTTAGATATTTAAATCTGGGATGCTTAATCTGTCCATTGTACATTTAAGAGTAAAATCATGTAAAATAGAGTACAAGGAAATATACTATTCACCCTAGGACTACTAGAACTAATACAGACTGTACTTACAGAGCGAGGTGTGAGAAAAACACAGTATCTATGCATATTTAACATTTGTGTTCACTGGCATAACGAATACTTACGTAGGCCTACGTAGGCGTATTTACATTTTGTACTTGTGGGATTTGTATGCGCTTGGTGTCACGGTTTTCAATGAAAAGGTCAAATTTAAATCTTTTATTCCCATCCGTATTGCTATTTGTACATTTTGGGGGCTTCTTCAGTCTATTTCATACACATGTTATATGCAATATGCTATACCTAACAACGATAAATGATTTACACCAATGATCACTGGCGTGTGGAGGTTCAACCCATGCATGGGGGGGGGGGGGGGCAGTCGCTCTCGCGAAATTGTATTCTCAGATGGTGGATTTTAACCACAGTGTTAGCAAAGCGTACGGTACAGATTATGAACCTAAATTAGTTATTTTGTATTACTGTGGGGATAATTCACATCAAATGTATAAAATAGTTGTAGGATCGGCAGTTTAGACAGGTGAAGTTTCCAGTCTCACCCCCCCCCCCAGTAGCAATATTAACAATTAACGTCGTCCCATATTGATTTATGTGTTAGTACTTTGTCAACAGTGGGAATTTATGCAGAGGATTTGTTAAAATAAAGTGTTCTGTTATTTTCAGCTACTCTCTTCTGTACTATAGTGACATTTTTGGAATATCATCTGTTTACAGTTTCGGTAACAGTTGAATTAGAATTATGTTGTTTTGCAAGTACTCAATCGTATCTTTAATGCCTTTTCTGTGAAATAAACATGTCCGAACTTATGATGTCTTTATAGTATGTAATTATTCTGTTAATGTACTTCGCTGTTTTTTTTTTATCTTTTGCAATATATTATGTCCCTACCCAAGTAATTCAAAATATATTTAGTTATTATATATTATAATCATGTCTCTTTCTTTTCAAATATAAAAGTATTAATTTTATATCACTGCAGAAACCTCAACAACAGGGCAGTATTTCTGCAATATTAGTGTATTCACTTTGTTGAATAGTGTAGTAATACCTCAGTTAATTTTGCCTATTTTACTTTTTTTGCGATATTGTGTATATCCCACTCAATCAATATTTGTTGTAGGTCATTATGAATTTTATTGGTAAAGCATCAGGTGTTCCATTCTTATACTTCAGTTTTTTTTCTTGTGATAGATCGTGACCATACCACACGAAGTCAACATCCTTTTTTATTTATTCTACATTATATTGGTATTTTGAGTAGAAATGCAATGTATGCTATTTACTCTATCTTATTGTGTGGTACTCCTTCAATGTAACTATCCTTTTTACCAATTTTGCTTTTAAGTGTGGCATTTATCAATGTTAGTCTCACTCTATATTTGTAAACATTTTTATCGTACAAAATATTTGAATATCGCTTTCTTTTAACATAAACGACTTTTTAGATATATTGAATTGCACAGTATTAACTTACATAAATACTAGCCGCATTGCGTTATTCTCTTACCGGGTTTGTGTTGATTTTTCATCTTATGTGAATGCCTTTTTAATGTATCATTGATTTTAATTATAAAAAAGTGATAATCATGTGCAATTCAGTTATTAGCTGCTGTATATGATGATAAAACCATCCTGAATGGATTAATAAAAAGAATGATTGATTTTGATAAGTATACCTTGCAATTTTGCCAACAATATCGCATGTTCAAAATGAAATTTAAATAGGCAATGCTGCGAGTGAGCCGGTTTGAAAGCGAAAATAGTTCCTTTGGGGAAGGAGAATATAGAAATTATGCTCAGTCGTGAGAGTCATCCCGTGGTGCATTATAGATTAAAGATAAATGCTATAAATGTGGAGCTTCAAATTTAAAAAAAAAATGTCAAACTTTCACATCTGAGCTACATAGTAGTGTTTAAATGGGCAAGTTAACACCTTAGAATACAAAAGTTTGGAAAGTTATGCTGCCACTGGCAAGATAAGAATGAATTAACAACTAGTACTCGGGTGGAGTACAAAATAGAATAGACCTACACACAGTAAGTTTAAGGGAGGAAATGGGCAGGTGAATCCGGTCAACCTGAGTACTTGTAGATTTTCTCTTTTTTGAAGCACTAAATAATCATTTTGAAATACATTTTTTTTTCAGGACTTTATTTTTTAGACCTTATCAAAGACACTCATGGAGGATTATGTAGCTAACATTTTTTAAATGGTGATCATTGTTAGCCTGTGGCTTTAATGTAAATCGTTTTACTTGGAATGGGCTTTCAACTTTCATATGGTCCTTTTAACTTTTTTCAGCAATTCGGGTGGAGTAAGACGGACAGAGTATAATTGCTTTTGAAAATTACGATACATAGAAAATAATGTGCATATTCTGAATTATTTTGACGGCTAATAATCAAAGCAACTCAGTCCATGCATTGAAATATTTCCTATAAAGATTTGAGGCACATATTTTCAGAATTAATCAAAAGACAAGAATACAATATTCCCTTAGCAGCGAAATCTTAGAATTTCATCTTACTATGTCATTCGGTATAGGAGTGAATTTACCATGGCTGTTTCATAAAACTAAAAACTGAAGTAAACGTGAAACAGTTTGCCACAATAACTAACGACTACCTGAATATTTACTTTGTTGTGTAAACCTATGCTGTCATTTTGAGTAAACAATCAGGCCAAAATAACTGAATAAGCAGAAGTTTTACATGAAAGAACGAGCTTGATTACAATATGGAATGACGATTTGGAGTAATACTACATGAACTCTTATTTACACCACAAATAACTACCTACGTATAGTTCATCTACACAACGTTCACCCCATCTAGTACAGTCAAGGACAAAAGTTTGAAATACGTTTATTTTTTCTACCAAATGCAGGTTTTAATCATATCAAGAACAGGTTTGTTGTCCTGAAGTAGAGCTCAAAACATACAAATTTATTTCAATGTTTACACATCACAGTCTGTCACTTAAACAAATCATTACCTGAGGAAACATGAAACTAGTAGAAAATAAACATATTCCAAACTTTTGTCCATAACCAGATTGGGGACACTGTCCTGAATTTTTATCCCTGGTCTAAACTAATCTTATTGCCTCAGTTTATCAATCGCGTGTGTCATTCTTTTTGTGATTTTTTTTTCTCCATTCATATACACGTGATTATGTTGGTTTACACCCCAGGCTTCAACAATGCACGAAGACGTACGTTTGAACTACCCACTTGTTGCCATTCGCGCTAGCCAGGTCTACCCCGGCAAGAAACGACGACGATGACCTCACGAGACGAAAGTGTAGAGCCACAAGCTAGTACGAGCTCTTACATACCACCTTTGAAGGTAAAAAAAGAAGCAATAATGCATTAATAGAATACTAGCAAAATCTCCAAAATAATCACCCTGATTTTGAAGTGAAATTAATATATATGTTCAGTACAGTTCAGCATGTCATTGCACTTTATTATAAGAGCCGTAGGTGTTTCACTCGATGGCCACTTTTCTCGCATTATCCATTCCATTTCTCCAATCTCTTATGTACATTCATACCGTATTCTTCCTCTCCGCCCTCTTGCGCCGATCTCACCCTCAATACTGGAGCAAATTTGGATCAGTATCATTGCTTGAATAAATCAGTTTATAACTGTAGCGCAGTGTCTGTTTGTGGTCCATTTTTGACAAAACCCTATGAGCTCTACATATGTACATGACATAATTTTCAAGTTCCACGTGATCTTTGGTCAATGAAGATGGAGAAGGTTGTAGACAAAAGCGTTGAAGATAGACAAAAGCGGCTTGTGTATGATGACAAACTCTCGAGGAAAAGTTCTTCATCATCCACACGCTGTTTTTGTCTAGCTAGCCTCGACAGAAGAAACGGGCTGGCCAGCACATGCAGAATCGAAACAAAACAGCTATTGTGCAACTTCTTTAGCAAATGAACAATTGAGTTGAATAACCAGGATATACCAGTTTACATAAAGTTTCACAAGAGTGAGGGTATACTAAACTGGGCTCTTACCATGCTAAAGAAACAGTACTGTAAAACGCTATGTGTAGTCTAATACTCCTATCTACATTATAACTCCTGTTCTCAGTCAAGCCCTCTACCTTTGGATGATCCATACATGGATATTTATAAATGATTTTTTTTTAGTATGTTAACCAATATTTTTAGTATGTCCACCTTTTTCAGGAGGTCAGGAACCGGAAACTAATGTCACACAATCTCCCTTTGGCAGCTAGCTCTGACGATTTTATAAACTTTGTACAGTGCTAATAACTGGGTGGGATACAAATTGTATTACTTTAACATACATATAGTAGAAAAGAAAGTAGAAATGTAGAAGCTATATGCAAAACTTGAGTGAGTGGCGTACTACTTTCCAGGTTATGTTTTCTTATGATTTTAAACGGCAACTGGTTTACAGATGACAAGACTCTTATAAATGAGATTATTCTTTTACTATAGAGATCTCGAGTTTTGTCGACTTTGATTTTTTTTATTTAGTGTCCACGAAACGCGAGCAAACGGTTTAAAGTACAACGAAGAGATGGAGGAAAAGTCTTCCACATTAATGCATCCTCCTTCGATGAACTACAGGAAAGGTGTACGGAGATGTTCAGATTGGAGAATGTTGCGATCACTCAGCATGGAAAAGATATCCTGGCAGACGACTTTAATAATTTCACCTCTGCCTCAAGTTACACTCTTCTCCACGTATCAGCCAAAGCAGGTGGGACATTATTTAGAAATATTAGAATCATTCACCGCCCCCAAAAATGTTACTTATAGCAATCTTGGGCATTGAGAGGTTTATCCAGAACTGCAACCCGTGGTATAGAACTTTCTCACCATTATGTACATAATTATACAACAATTCTACGGTTAAAGAAAAATGGAAGTTCTCAATTTAAGACACAATGTTCCAAGAACCCAGTTTACTGCTAAAAGGTTCTGTTGGGAAAATTTCAAAGTCACACATTTTATTTTTTTTGTACAGTTGTAATCAGAAAATGCTATCACGGTGAAAGTTATTGTGTAGCTTTCTATGGGGTCAATTTCTTTCAGGGCAAATAATCAATCAATCTATCAATAGATTAATTAATTAATCAATTAATCAATATTCATGCTATATTATTTATGTAACATGGGTGATCCACATCTTAAAAGCTTTCCTTTTTAGTGGAACACTCTTTTACATCAGTTTCTTTTGTTAAGCCTATAAAGCATTATTTCTTAAATATTCAATTTTTTATAAACTTTGACCGTAATATACTTCATGAATTAGTTTGTATCATTTCTTACAAATTGAAAAAATGTGAATGCATGCTTTATGAAAATTAATACTTTGTAATATGTATTTCCTTTAGTCTAATTGAACTGAACTAAACTGAAATAAACTGAAAAAAGGACTAGTAGTTCTCAAGTATAGGGTGCCGCGGTTTACACGCCGCCAGATTTTGCCCATGTTGTACATGCGTTCTGCTAATTTTGGACCCTGTACCACGGCTTTTTGTCGTATACCGTTTTAATTTGGGTTGGAAACACTGAACAAACGAGAAGGTGCAACAGCCACTTCGAGACATGACATACTTGTGCTGCCTTTTACCGAAATAATATCTTTTCAGGTTTGCCATTTTAAAACACCAAATAAAAAAAAACCTATTAAAAAAATCCTCAGCAAAATCGCCACTGAAAGCCAAACAAAAATGAAAAAAACACACCAAATTTGGTGTTTTTGTCGTTATAAACGCCAAATTGGCAAACCTGCCTTTTACCGAAATAATATCTTTTCAGGTTTGCCATTTTAAAACACCAAATAAAAAAAAAACTATTAAAAAAAATCCTCAGCAAAATCGCCACTGAAAGCCAAACAAAAATGAAAAAAAAAACACCAAATTTATTTGGTGTTTTTGTCGTTATAAACGCCAAATTGGCAAACCTGCTGCAAACAATGCCTTTACGCTCTCACCAGACATACAATTTTGCACAAACGTCGAACATGTTTAACAATACTGATTTTCAGTTTGGGTTATTAATTCAATTTGTATCATTATCAATACCAGCGTAAAATTATGTTTCTAAATTCATAATCTCTCCAGAAGCTTCAGAAAATCAGCAACAAACAAGCCTTCCTGTCCGTCTACCCGGAATAACAGAAATCTCGTCAACTGATATAAATGAAATTTCAGGAGAATTGTCACATCGTTTTCTACACCTTATTGGTGCCGAGTTGGGATTCAACCCAGCACAAATAGAAAACTATGGATTTCACATGAGATTACATTCTGTACATGGTGGATATATAGAGATGTTTAATGCATGGGCACGAAAGGAAATCCGAACGAAAAAGGAGCTGGAAGATATCATTGCATCAGTAAAGTCTCGCCAACCTTACCGGATAGGTAAGTACTGCAACTTTAAAATTATTTTTTTGCAATACCGGAAAATACATTTTCGGGGTAAGTGAAAAAATGTATTTTGTTCACGACAGTTAAATTATCATCGTATATTAAATTTCTCGAAAACATGCACATTATTTTAAAGAACAAACCTGACAGGATTTTATAAATATATTTGTATAATCATCACTAGGAATTTGACAGGACTACGGAAAATGATATTTTGATTGGTCACACAGTCTAGTAATACCAGTCATTGAAATACAGTCCTGGACAAAGTTTGGAATATGATTATTTCTTTGCATATCCCTGTTTTAAAATGCGGATTTCTTACAAATAATGATAAATTACCCATGCAGAACATATTATACTAAGTTCAAATGAGTTTCACTCAGGGGCGGCGCCAGTGTAAAATTTTAGGAGGGGCGAAATCCGTCGGGGAAAATTTTGCCTGCTGATTTTTTTTTTTACTTGCCAAAATGAAAGTCGAACAGCGTCCAACAAGCGGGGGCATGGGGCTGACGGCGAAAAAAAGAGAGCATTTTTTGCCCGCCAATTATTTTTTACCAGCAAAATCAACAGGAATAGGGGGATGCGATATTTTCGCAAAACAGTAAAATTCCCGTCATTTTAATGATAAAATAGGGGGTGGCTGCCCACCTTTGACCCCCGTGTTGCGCCGCCCCTGTCTCTACTTCAGGGCAGAAAACCTTTTCCTGATATGATTGAAAACTGCATTTGGTAGGAAAATATATTCCAAACTTTTGTCCATGACTGTATTAGTGATAGAACAAAACAATATACAGTTAAATCTCTTAGACTGAAACGGCTTATGTAGATTGCACCATTCAATATCAATATAGGTTTCATTACATTATACATTAATGAACTGATGAATATGCATTTGGCATATATTTGTTTTTACAGATCAACATGGCGTTCAGCAAGAAGACTTAGATGTTGCTCAGTTTCGCAAGGAGTTGAAACAATACTATCTAGGTAAATACTGCAGGATTAAGAGAGACCCATGGGAAAACCAGGATTTCAAACTTGAAACATATTTCACGAAGCTGTCCCTTTTAGAAATAGATCAAGAAGGGTCTTCTGTGAGAAAAATCCCACTTCAGAATTCTCATAACGACCTCTTTTCACTTGAAGTTGATGGAAAAAGGCCTCGCCGCCTCCTCGTGCGTGGTGAAGGTGGAACGGGCAAAAGCACGTTGTGCAAAAAACTTGCATATGACTGGGCACAAGAAGAAACGAACTCCCCCTTGAAAGGCGTCCCTGTCGTTTGTATTGTTGAATTCCGGAGACTGAAGGAAACCGACAATATCGAAGATGCAATCTGTAGCCAACTTCTTAGTAAAAGTAGTAGAATTTGTCCCGAACAAATCAAAACCTACATAGAACAAAACCCGTCCGATATAATCGTGATATATGATGGGCTAGACGAATTCAAGTCCACAGAATACACAGGTGACATCAACGACATATTGCAGTGGGACTCGCTACGAGATGTACAAATACTGGTTACCACACGACCGTGGCATTCTCTGTCATTACAACATAATGCACAGTACACGCAGATAGATCTTGAAGGCTTTGACGACCATGGAGTAATGTCGTACGTGCAAACGTACTTCCCAAATGAAGCTACACACTACATGCAACAAATCGAAGCAAACAAAGTAATTCGCCTTCTTGCCGCTACGCCAATATTACTCGCAATGATCTGTTATGTGTTAAAATGTTCCTCTAACATATCGGATATTACGACGCTCGGTCAATTATTTGACCATTTTCTTCGCGCCTTGTTTTTCAACAAGGAGTCGGGTACCAGCGTCTCCGGTACACGCTACACCGATCAAACATCAGCCAAATCACATAAAATGAAGCAGCTGAAGAGGTTCTGGAAAGATCTTGGGGAGATAGCCTTAACAGCAGTACTTAAGCCAGGGAAGAAGCTACTATTTTCAAGTGTGGATTTTGGGGATAGAAAGGACATTCTTGATACAGGGCTTATCATAGGACTTCTTGTTAGGCATGAATTAGATCAATCTGATGATGCATTAGAGGCGCAGGAATCATATTATTCTTTCCCCCACCTCCTCTTTCAAGAGAAGTGCGCTGGTGATTATCTCAAGACATGTGATCTGGCCACACTTCATGCACATCTACAAAATATTAAGACCGAAGACGAGGCCCTTCATCTCCAGTACATGCTGCTATTTACTAGTGGGAAGAAAACCAGTTGGCAAACAACGGAATCCATTATCAATCATCTCGTGACTCTTCACGATTCACCTGACAATCACCATGAACAACCAAATCTGGATGGGAAACCACAAGATGGTGGCATCGAACAGCTATCAACTAAGCTGAGGCAAGGAGTTTCATTCATGACAGAGTGTTTGTTTGATTTAGGATTATTCATCAATTATGAGAGTCAGATGGAAGGTAAAATGTCAAAGAGCTTAACTAAAATGTTACCTGTTGATTATTATATGAAATTATCTGAACAAGAGTTGATATATCCAACTCGGATTTATTTCTTAGAGTTTACAAAGAGTAGCATAACTACCATCTCTACGGCTAAATTTACTCAATCTAACGTGTCATTTGATCACGCACTGCATTTGTCAAGTCCTTCCAGAGAACTTGGAATCTTCAAATCAGCCATTCAAGTCATAAATCCCGAGCTTTCCCAATACACAGTAAAGGACACGTCAATGTCAAATCTAACATGCATCACACTAAGGCGCATTTCAACAAGTATTCCGTTGCACAACGTACTCTCACTGACAGCAACATTGTGTCCCGTCTTGATATATCTTGAGGTATATCGCTGCACAATTGACTTAAAGCAGTACACAGAAGTGCAAAATACCTTGAAGAGGTATCAGTCATCCCTTGAAAAAATCAAGATACTGAAGTGCGAGAATGCCATTTCGATGATTGACCTAATCGGTATGATGTCGGCGCTGTGTCCAAACCTAGATATACTTAAGCTCAGTTACTGCAAGGTAGAAATACCAGACCAAATTCAGTTGCAAAATGCACATCACAAGAAACAGTCATCACAACTGACTATCCATTTACATGGTTGTCATCCAGATATCCCTCTGGTTGGTGTGATAGATGTACCCTCAATCTTCTATCAAAGCCTCAAGGAAATAAGAATCGACTCATCCTACACCACGTCATACCAAGTAAAAATGCCACATCCTGGTGATTCGATTCCCAGTGATAGGACAATACACATTGAGAATATGGACATAGTTTTTCATGACGGTGTTTCACTGACCAGTGTCTTAGCCTTGACATCAGTAATGTGTCCACACCTGACCAATCTTTGGGTGGTAAATTGCGATATAGACCTACGTAACTCCGTAACGAACGATAGAGAAGGTCAAATGTTATCCCTCGAAACAATTGATATACGTGGAACCGTTAAGCTATCAGTTCAGATCAATGAATTTTTCGCTAAGGCTGCGAAATTACTCCCCAAGTTAAAAAGACTGCAAGTAGACACATCGCGAAGCATAATTACACACCCACCGATACACTACCAGTTACGTCATCCTACACATGAGAAAATGATGTCACTTACAAAACTGCAATTATGTTTCAATGATCAAATCATGTCAGTAATCAATGTCATCAGGACAGTAGCATCATTTTGTCCGCAGTTGAAACATTTGGAAGTTTCCGTGGACGGAGATACAACAACAGATGAGTGGAAAGCTAATGCATTATTGTGTCGCAAGATGTTTTTTCTTGAAGAACTCCATGTATGTTCGTCATATGGATTAGCAGCTAAATCACGCATGTTTAGTACGATCCCACCACTGGATGAAATATCAACAATTCCATTTTCCGCTCTTTTGGAATTTGCAGCAGAAAGATGTCCACAATTAAAAGACCTGAATGTATCATACTGCAGGGTTGGCGATCAACATCTGTCAAATAGTACACTGAGTAGTAAGATGCCATCTCTTCAAAACATTACCTTAATGTTTAAAGGTAAACATACAGCTCCACTCTTTCACATTTTCTCTATGATGTCTAACGCATGTCCATACTTGAAAAACGCAAACATAGATGGAAACTACGTCGTAGATGGATCATCTGGCAGTATATCTCATGATAAATTGATGTCACTAGAGACAATCAACCTGCGTGGTCATAAACCTGAGGACTTGTTTCCTTTACTAGTCATGGTGAAAGACCTATGTCCAAACACGACAACAATCCAAATGGGTAATATGGGTGTACAATCTTTCTTATTACCAGATAATGTAGCATGTGGTCAAATAAAGTCACTTGAAGCAATTCACCTTAAATCAAACTACCTAAATTTTATTATTCGACGTCCACCTCTTAGTTTGCGTCCTGTCTTGGCCATGACAGCAAATCTGTGTCCAAACTTGAAACAGTTGTGTGTTGACAGATACGAGATTGTACTAAGTAATGAGCTCGAAAATATGTCATCCTGCCAACTACTCTCACTTCATTCTATCAAACTTAAGGCGTGTATAATAGCATCTTTAGTTCAATTTTTTGAGATGACAAACAGCATCTGTCCGAATCTGAGAATATTACGCATGTCTGGCTGCACATTTCTTGTCTCAAAGCAGCCCGCAAGTGTCACGAGGGTTCAACCATCATCCATAGAGGTACTGGAACTGGACTACCGGGATGACTCTCATGAGCAAACGAATTGTGAATCGTTCAAATCCATCAAACAAATAATCTTAACCTTGTGTCCTAATGCAAAAGATCCCGTGGTTACATTTAAATCTTGGGAAGACCGGAACGTGTACGACATGATCGACTGGGAAGTATCTTCTGATCACAGTGATCATGAAGAGGAATTATGGGACATGATGAGTATCTCACAAACGTCGTCTTCAATGGATAAGAGTGTAGTGGAATCTGAATCTATGAAATAATCATCAGTTAGTGGCAAACAGTAATCTTGAGTGCAACCGAAGCAAATTACATATGAAACCTCATGATCATAATGCAGTTATTTGGACAGGAGGAAAAATGGTGCGATGACAGTATATCAGCTTAAATCACATGTTGTTAATTTATTATTAACTGATTTTCGTGATTTACTCAGAATCATTTTATTCGTACTTGTCAAAAGTGGTGTTGCAGGATAACTCTATTTGTCATTTTGTTTAAAAAAAATATGCCAAATACATGCTGATTCATTTGAAGTGGAATCCTGCTTAAACGTGAGGGTAACAAACTGCTTGAAGACATAATTACAATCCGTTGAAATGTCAGAAAGACCTCACTGTATAAATTGGATCTTTGAAAACACGTTCCTTTCTTTGTGCGTTATGTATGAATGAAGGTCTTGTACATAAGCTGATTGATATATTATATAAATATATTGACTCTAAATGTTCTTAATCATTTTTGTGTTCTCTGGGAGAATGTTAAAGATGAATAATAATATATAATATATATATATATATATATAATTATATATATATTATGTATATATATATATATATATACTACAATGATGTTGCATATCAGGGATTTGTCTATCAGTGCTCATAGCATTTCTGCAGAGCAAATTCACAAATGTGGCCGAGGTATGTTTGTTGATAGATATATATATCAGGGTGGCCCCAGAAAGAATGCTAGCGAGTATAGTATCGGCTATCTTCACTCAATTATCGGCAAATATGTCATTAATTTATTTCGTTTGGTAGCAAACCGGCAATGAAAAGGGCTGGAATGGCCATCGCTTTCATAAGGAGATCGTGCGAGCTATGTCTCCACTGTATTCGGCGGTTGTCTCGATAATGGTTAGCTTAGACGCCAGAATATCGCCGCTGCTTGAAACTCATCTGGAAATTGGAAATTGCTTGGCTCCGAAAAATGGCCATAGAATAAAAACGCCTTACTCAAAATCAATTGATCTGGTTCATTTTATTGAAAAATGAATGTTCTACCAGCGAATATAAAGAATTAATGACATTTGTGCCGAAATGTTGAAGAATTAGCGATTCACTATTCTCAGTAGCATTCTTTCTGGCGCACCCTCTAGTATATATATATATATATATCATAAATACACTCGATATATTTCGAAGAATTTGAAGAAAACATCACTTCTTGCTATTTACCCTTCTCCTCTATGCTTTTTAAGGCAATATGTATTGTTACGTTTGTCACTATTATGTCTAACAAGTATGGTGTAGTCATGCCAAACATCACAAAACAATATCAATACCACCGAATGTTGTTCAGATTGACATATTGAAACTTTTAAATTATCACCAAGCGGATATCGCTGTGTATATTTTCCTACTCAAGGCGCTCGACAGTGTTTTTCTTTGGAAAAGTTTCAAACTGTCTTCAAAATCACGACCTCTATTATCCACTATGAAAAGTGATCAAGAACATATTTCTTACAACGTTTTTATGAGAAGGCTAACAGTTGCTTGGACTTAAGATCGGCAGTATTGAATTTGATAATTTGTAAATTATGTACATCCGCGTAAATTAATGCATTGTAATGATAGTGATTGTGTAAAATACTGAAAGTTCATAAGCAAATGGAATAAGTTTTCAGCAGATTTTATTTACATTTGAGTTGATATATTGTGGACATAGGCGTACGCAGGATTTTTCCAAGGGGGGGGGGTGTTTTTCCGCGGCCAAAACCTAGGTTCAACATTTTTCCCGGTCACGCCAGTCGCCGAAAAAAACGCTCCACGCGGGGGGGGGGGGGGGTAAGTGCGAAATTCCCAAAATCCAACGTCCAACACTTTTTTCTGCTCCGCAGTCGCCGAAAATCACGCTCAGCGGCGCGGGGGGGCGTTGTTATGAAAAACATTTTTTCTCCAAAATCTTATACAAATCAATTATCTCTCATCTTTCAGACACCCCTCTTTTGAAGAAAAAGGGCGCGATATCGTAAAAAAGGGGTGATTTTGTAAAAAAGGGGGGATGTTAGGGTGTGTTTTAACACCTCCCTTCGCGGCAAAAGGGGGTGTTTGAACACCCCAAAAACACCCCCCTGCTACGCGTACTGATTGTGATTTGTAGTTCGATTTGTAACTGTAATATCGACTTGGTGTGGCCACTATCACGCTTATTATTTTTTTTTTTAGCAAGAGTGACCCCATATTTCGTATCTTACATAATAGTCGATTAATTGTTGATAAATATAATTATGCTACCTTCGTTGGCGTGACCAAGTTTAAAGCCCAAGTATAGTTTTGGTTGATCAGACAAATTTTTCGTAAATCTTTCACAAAGTATTCTTTTGTCACCCCAGACATCAGAAAACAACATCAACCCTACTAAAAATTGTTTATAGTGACAAATTACGATGCTTAGATTAAAGGAGAGCATCTAGCGATATGTACATTACCTAAGGGAAATCTCCCCCCCCCCCCGAGATTTTACATTTTGGGTATTTTTTTTTAAAAATGGGATGGATTTAGAGCGAGCAATTTTCAGGGCATTGATAGATCATACAGGTGTATCTAAAAAAAAAACATAATTTCAAAGAATTCCATTTTTTACCAATTACCAAAACTGTACTTGGGCTTTAAGCCCTCTTCTACCACAGGCAAGTTTACTCAATATTTAGAACATCACTTTGTTGTCGCTATATTCCACAGTGAATTAGTAATAAGATTGGGTAGAAGAACTAACTAATTTGAAAATCACCTGTTCACTGATCGTGTCACTTTAACTTGGAATAGAGTAGACTCCCAGCCTCCCATTTCGAGTTGAATTTGGCGCTGCAGACACAAGATTAATATGATCTTAAGAAGTATGAAGAAAATTTGTTGGTACAGATTAAGTAATGATGGTTGCAAGGCCACTTACGACTTTGAGTGTGAGCAACACAATTTTACAATTGATATTTAATATTAAGATTGGAGGGCAGTGTAATTTAAATAAAACTATATTGTGACAAAATTTTGGAGCGCCTGTCATCAGCCTAGCTGCTGCGTCTGATCACGTCGTAACTTGCCATATTTGTATTTATATACCTCATATAAAGATTCTTATCATTGATTGGTCAAAACTGTATAACGTGACACGGCGATAATCTATCTATCATTGCCTCGAGGGTTTAGGGGTGCCTATCACTTGACTTAAGGTCAAATGATAGGCACCCCAAACCCTGTGATAGATCGCTGTAAACCCTCGATCTTGCCCGCGCACAAACGTACGTACGCGCGTACCTGTATGCACCAAAGATGATACAGCATCGCGTAGTAGCGCGGTGATTTAGGATCTTTGGTATGCACGGCGTTAGCGCGAGCGCGACACGGCAGCTGTAAGATACGGAATAGGCCTACTGACGAAGAGGATTTAGAGCATTTACTGAAGAAACCCGATAGTAAAAATACAAAGAGATAAATCAGCTATCCGGTCTTGGCTCTGAGAATTGAGGATTAGGCCTACTTCAACATGCAACATTGACATCGCTAGGTTAGTACGACTACGTTATTCGCACGGTACGTACATAATACACGCGACGACTTCGGTTATCGCACAAGCTGTACGCGCAGCGCATGTTGATTTCAACATGATTGTGAATGATTTAATAATGGAATTCCATTCATACCACATACGTAGCTGTTAGACTGTGACTTACAGTTAAACTGATTCACGAATCATTTAAGAGGATGAGGTATATAAAACAAATATTGGCTGCTCTGTACTCGGATGGTGGTTTCAATTATCGCTCCCTCGGTGCTGTTCATACCGGCCCTTCTATCAACCCCTCGGCTTCGCCTCGGGAATGATAGAAGGGCCGGTATGAACAGCACCTCGGGAGTGATAATTTCCACCACCATCCTCATGAGCAGTCAATATTTGTATAATATATATAGACATGAAAGGGGGCGCTATTTTACATTACGCATTCAAAGTGGTGTTTGTGACCATTTGCGACTTGCAACTATTTATGAATATTAGTATACTAGCTTGTCACAATCATACCCTTAAAATGAGCAGATTCTAAAGCTGCCGCAAAAGGTTGATAAATAGAAGCATTTTGAGGGCTTAAAATTCGACATCGTAGAGTTGAAATGAGTAATATGCAATATTTGAACAAATCTCAAAAATATGGTTTATGCTAATCATCAAATTGTTCTGTTTAAGTGTTTTTTTTTTCAACTTTATACGGCCTCTCATAATAAATGATTTAGTAATCTCAGACACTGCGTATGTGCAAACTTTTATTCATGAAAACTGTAGGTGGACTTGGCAATTTGTATTTTATTTTGTACATGTTTTTGCGTGTAGTATTTTTACATGTATGTTTTGTACTTTGTAACTTATATAAAGTTATGTCGGAATGGCTCTTATGAAAGGCGCCCTCTCTTTACTGCTTACCCTTACACTTTCATTATACCATGTATCCAGTACAGTGTAATCATTTTGTATCTTATTATGTGTTTAATTTCTTGTTATTTCTTTTCATGATGAGTGGTGACCAAAAATTGGAATTTAAGAATTGGAACATTAATATACACCTAAAAACAATGCTGTAGAAGTTTAGAGTAATATATTTTTATAGCTATCGCAAATAATAACATGTAAATAAGGGATATTCTGAAAACAGATGGGAATGAGTGACAGTCCGAAATAAAATATTACAAAATGTTATGTAAATGTAAATGTAAATGTAAATGTAAATGTAAATGTAATGTTGCACTCTAAAACGACTCTGAACAATATACTCTTTGTGATCACATAAACGAGCAACGCATGCACATCACAAGATACCATTTGTGACTTTCATTCATATATCTGCATAAGTGTACTTTTCATGATTGAATATTATACAGTTATAGTTTACACAAAACATAGGCACGCTTTCTCGTGATACAACACGATTTAATTACGGTAATAGAAATCAAATTGAGTTTACAAACTTTTTGAGGAGATCCTCAAATTAGATACCTCCTTCAAAGTTCTGTTTGTTTGACTTAAACACCACACTATATTGGACGAGACTGCCTAGCTGAATTGGAAAAAAGTTTGTTGGCTTCATACCCGGAAATGGGTGAAATGTATATATGATATGATAAGTACATTTATATAAATATATGGTGCTATAACACTCGACTTTTGATGTGATCACGAATTGGTTTAAATCTGCCCCCGATTTTGGATGCATCATTCAATAACAGGGCGAATCCTGGGTCAGTTATATACTCAATTGAATCAAACAATATTATTATCTTTTTGCGCACCAGAATGACTCAATTGATGCCAACCAGTTAAATCTAATAGTTTCAAAATTAATGCACACCTTAATATTTACGTGACATGTTTGAAAATGTGAAATCAATGAAATAGCATGTAAATTACTGCAATAATTGTTATTAGAATTAATTTCCTGTTATCCTACATTATGTCATGTCATCAGGTTAAGTCATTTTGTGTAATTATTATCAAGGGTGTTATTGTGTATATGTATTGTATTCTATGTCATGCATGAAAACGAATTGAATTTTCTATGGACAATAAATAAGAAATATAAATATGACATATGGAATCAAATCAGCGTTAAGTTATTCAATGTTAGTATCTGTATGGTTTGTGGTCTACTATTGTTTTATTTGCGAATCAATTTTCATCACTCAATCCTTGATATCGTAATGCTATCTGGTTATTGAGAGTTTAACTTTTGATCTCACTCCAAATTTAATCAGTTAATCTACACTTCATGGTGTACCCCATTTCCAAAATTAAGTTTGATGAAAATCCACCCTGGGGTTCTTGGCATTACGCCTTAACGATATACAAATATGTTTAGACCAAATTTATTGAACATTGTGGAGCTTCAATTTAAAAAATTGTCGAACTGTGCTATCTGAGCTACATAGTATTCAAATGGACAAAAAAACACACTACAATATCAAAGTTAAAAAAAATTATGCTTCCACTGGCAAGATATGCATGAATAAACATTTTCCCCTCCGGTGGAGGATAAAATAGCCTAGATCTGTACACAGTAGGTGTATGGAAGGAAATGGCCAGGTGAATCCTGTCGATTGAAGTGCTCGTTTTTCACTTTTTGAAAGCACTAAATCATCGTTTTGAAATATATTTTTTTCCGGAACTTTATTTTTAGACCTTATCAAAGACACTTAGAGCATGGAAGATTGTGAAGCTCACTTTTTTTAAACTGTGGTCATTGTTAGCCTATGGCATTAATCACTACACTAATTAGCTGCCAAATACATTTTTTTTTCAACGAGTAATTTATTTAGTTACTTAAAGATTGGGTTAGGGATTTGCAAGTCCATTACTTCCCTTGATTATCAATACCAAACGGTAGTTTAGTACTTACAAATGGTGTGTTGAAAGTCTGACATCCATACGTCATGAATTTGTTGTTTTATGAGGAAAACTAATAACGACATGTTACGAGAATGTTGTTCTTTCTGTGAGTTTCAATTTTGCTCAAAATGCGAATTGCGATTACTGTGCACCGTAG
>JZLH01S0573632.1:525-13879 GCA_001188425.1 Eucidaris tribuloides
TTTCTTTTGATTTTTGTATTATTCCAGTTTCGAAGTTTATTTCCTCGTTGGTGAACGGTAGTCCATATCTTTCCTTTAATCCTGTATTACTTTAGCATGTGTTAGAAAGAAGCTATTATGCAAAAGTGCTTAGTGGTCGATATGGGTACTTTACTCTAACTCCGGGTATTTGAGTTGATCGTTGTACTGCGGACCGACTTTACACCCCATTTCATTATGTGGCAAGCACCGCAGTGGTGTATCCGCGATGTCGTTTCCATGGCTTACATGCGCTAAGATGTTCGATTACCCACTTAAACTGGCAAACAATCGGCACAAAAGACAACAATATCACCAACCCTCATTGTTTAATTTATAAATGATTTTGGTTCCATATTATTTACGGAATTATTGTTTATCGTTGATATTAATTTTATAATCGATAATGCACTGTCTTCCCATTTGAATATATTACACCTCGAACGAATTTAAGAATCGTTACTTTTTATGGATCAAACCTTTGGAACAGTTTACCCAGAATATGCAAATTTAACATCATTTCCCATATTTAACAAACAAAACTAGAGCCGTTTCACCTTATTGCTGATTTTAAACCAAGTTTAAATTTTATTTACGTTAAATATTTATACTTGTGTAATTTAATTTTCACTGTCATGTAATATGACTATTATTTGTGTATTTTCTTTTTAATTTTTAATTTAATATGAATTTATGACTTCGCTTGTGTAATAGTATTTTGTAGTTGTTGTATATAGTTTAGTTTGTTGCTGTGTATATTGTTTTTCAGGTATATGTTTTGTTTTTTTATCTGTGCAGGGCCCTTGGCACGAGAGCAGTTTTTTTAACTGAACGGGCTACTTGCTTGAAATAAACGGAATAATAATTAATATATAATTAATGTGGCCGAACAGTTGCTCATTTCAGCAGATCATAATCGCTTTTATTGGTTGTAGGCCTATATTTGGATGCTTTAATAGCTTGATCTCCTTGCCAGCGAATATTTTGTAGATCGAGTACAATAACACGAATTGAAATACGGGTTGACTCGATTACCATCAGTTCACAGAATTCAGTGCTGTTTGGAAAGTTGATAAAGTTCTATGGTTACTGTTATTGATTTCGCATTTCGGTTACTTTCCAGTTAAAATTCAGGAGAAAGAACACACTTCGTCAAAATAATCTTGACCACCACCGATACACTCGACCACCGCTACAACAAAATCATCAGCCAGGAATTAAACTCCAAGGACTACACTTGCTTTAGTCGACGAGTCCCTCGGGCACAGGAGAATGTAATACAAAGCGCGAAGAATTACGCAGAATGAGACCCGCGAACTTCCCTTCCTGGTGCGGAGATTATCCGCCTGTACCCTCTTCTCGAAGCTGGGGTTAGATGTACTCCGCTTTGAATCCGGAACCGAACATAAATTCCCAGATTTTTATATTGCCCTCCAAGTGGAGGTTACCTTCCTCCTTGAGATCGGAGTGACTCCACTTCGGCTGTCATAATGAAAGAGAGGGTCTAGAGCACGTCCGATTCCTAATCTGTCGCCGACCAGACCGGCGCGGCGGGCAGTGCGGTTGATCAGCCTGGCCTAGCACGCCAAGTGTAGTCTTAGGTTCTAGCCGTTTCTATTTTCGGTATAATTTCTCCGAGTTGCAGTACTCGATATCGCCGCCACGCGAGTGAGGACGACTACCAGTGATTGCTATCCGCCGAAGACTCGGATTGGCGGGCGCAATCATGGGGTAGTCGAACTCATCGGCTTGGCCGCGATATATCGAGTACTGGCCTGCCAACTCGGGAGAATTATACGAAATAGAACGGCTAGAAACTGCTAACGCATGTGTGCGCATGCGCATTCACACTTATATTTCCGCGAAACAAACCTGACAGCGAATGCTTTGGTCATTGAACCGACGAGAACGTTCGCATCCTTTAACACAACTCCTGTTTGGAAGAACGACGAGTTCATTCCGTAGCAAATTTGTTTCGATTCCACGTATATACATTGGTGGCGATATAAATGAACTCATTCACAGCGTGGTGATTGCGGGTAAGTTACGCAACTGCGCATGATTTGGCCTAAAATTTTCTCTCGCAAACGCTATAGTGAAGGAAATTGGTGGCAGTTGAGGCCCGACGATGGTACAACGTGGGGCCGTTTGAGGTAAGATCTACCCCGATGCCTCACACAACACTTAACCCTAACCCTAACCTAATTTTCCCATTGAAAATTGATTTTTATGGCAGTTAAACATGCTGTGACTTTACCCTACATGAATTATTACAGTGGGACTAATGGATATGTTAACTGCATAGCTGCAAAAAAAAGTATAGTATTTAGATCTATTTCGTATATTATTTGGCGTAGATCTACTTGTTTGCATCATATTGGATGTTTCATGCGGCGTATACAATGGTTCGTGAATTTGTGAATGAGTGTGTACTGTTGTGACTGATTGCGTAATTTAGATCAGATATGCACACCTAACTTGTATCACACAGGGGACTTTATTGCCATAGAAACGCACCTAAAGTAAAATGGGTGTTCACTCATGTCCGCAATCATTGCAACATTTCATGGTGGGCTAATTTGTCAACCCACGCGACACATTACCACACTCATATTTTATTTAGGTACGTACGTGAATAATAATCGAAGGTAAATTTCAAATGAAAGCGATCCCATTTCTTTCGAAGTTTTTACAGCTTCTATATCTGATGGGACAGCCGCAGTATTTTTTGACCCGGTTTGACAGTGCAGATAAATCAAATGTTGGCGTCGATCATGCATGGGTGTCTCTAGGTTAATAGCTCTGGGAATGTAATAGATGACAAAGTCGATAGTGTGCAAACCTACGTATACGCTGCTTAATTACATGTCGTACATTGTTGTTGGGACCTGTCAAGGTGCACTCGTAAGGGCGAAATCCCTCTGTAGCCATTTTAGCCAACAGTAGCGGGCAGGAATCCCTACGGAGAAAATTCAGTTAGAGGGTAAGTAGGATTTTTGATGCATTGTAGGAGTGTATGGGTTTTGACAATTTAAAAATATTCTTTATATTTCCCAAAAAGATTTCAAAGATTCAAAAGATTCTGTATCAACCTGCGAAGAAATTGTGCCAATCTCTTGCATTACTTTGCTTCATTTTGTAGGGGAAAAAGGCATAGATTTGTTATGGGGAATGATGCGGCTAAGGGAAAAAGTAGGGCAAGTACTAATGTCCGAATAGGGCAAATACGCATGCGGGTTAGGAGAATTAAAATTTTGGAAGTGGAGCCCTGCGGACCTGTGTTAGACATAGCAGAACACATCATTAGGTCTATGATCTCTCCCTGATCTCTCATCTCTGCTCAGGGGGTAGGCTGGTTTGGGCATGGCGGAGGTGCACATCTTGCGGAGGTGGAACTAACTTTGTGTGGGAGGTGCCTCTTTAGGGAGGTAGGAACTAAAGTGAGAATCGGCGTTGAAGCAGAAAGGTGGCAAAAATCTCTTTTTGTTTGTTCCGAGGGCGAACCTCGCGGCTTTGGGGGCAGGGGGGGTGCAGTTTCCCGGCCCACAAGTGCACCCCAGCCTACTGCACATTGCTCTCTCGATTCTTGTTCATTTCGACGATCCTTATTCCTGTACCGTTACTAGAAACAATTCACAGCCAATGCCATCAACATGACCCAAACTGTTAATTCTTGAGGTCGCCTTGTATTACGCGACTTTTTCGGAAGCTGTTAACAACACAGTAGGCCTACGCTGACTGAGCTGTGTCCGTCGAGCTGATTAGCAGCCAAAGCGCGGTTTCAGAAACTCTTTGTGCGTACGACCGTAAACTGGCCCGAGGGGGGGGGGGGGGGCGGGGACTTCAGTATAATTGATGCGATACTATGTGCCGCAGGTTGGACCCATTTTCAGCCCAAAATTTCGGTTCCAGAGGCATCTCAATTTCGAAGCACAAAAACTTTTGGATTTTTCTACGTTCCAGAGACCCCCAAATTTTGCCGTTTCGTTTGCTTAATTTTTCGCTCGGCCGCGCCGCAGTAGGCGCTAGGCCGAGCAGAAGCTTGCTTTTCAGACGCACTCAATGGCGCGCCGGAACTCGGGCGGGCGTGGGGGGGGGGGGGGGGGTGCACGTGCACAAGTGCACCCCAGCATACGCCTTGGTCTCTCCGTTTCTTGTTCATTTTTGACGATCTTGTTCCGTACCGTCTAGAAACACTCCGAGGCCAATTGCATCAAATGACGCAAACTTAATTCTGAGGTCACTTTTTTTTACGCGACTTCGGAGTGTTAACGACGCCCAGTAGGCTACGGTGAGGGAGCTTGTTCGCGTCGCCGTCGACGCTGATAGAGCTTGACAAGCCGGTCTTAGAATTTGTGCAACGAACCGTAATGGCGGGGGGGGGGGGGGGGCATTCATGTTTAATGACCCCTGTGCGATACGTATGTTGCCGCAGTTGAGACCCCCTTTTTCAGTCCCAAATTTCCGTTCCAGAAATCTCATTTCAGAGAGTCACGAAAAAATTGAGATTTTTCTAGTTCAGAGGACCCAATTTTTCTTTCGTTGTATTTTTTCGGTCTTGTCCTGCGCGCCGGCATGGCGCGACCGAGCCAGAGCATCTTGCTTTTCAGCACGGCCTGCCAACGGCCGCGCGCGACTTCGCCAGACGATGCAGTTCCGAGCATAGACATTTTGAAGTTTCTTGAAGCTTAGATCCGTTTCAGAGACCCCATTTTTCGTTCAAGGCCTGTTCCAGAAGGCCCCGATTTTCGATTTCGGTGCGGCACATGGGTATCACTTGTAAGTCGAGTGCCCCCCCCCCCCCCCCCCCCCAGTGGGAACTGGCCAGGGAGATGGGGCTGTCAGGTCACGGGACATTTGTCGCGCCTGTGGATCGCCGCCTCGCCGGTTGAATCTTTTTGTGATGCACAGGCGACAAAATTTTATGCCCATTCAAGTTCAGGTTGCTACTTCATTTGGAACAAATTGCTTCGGAAATAATTTGTGACGCCCTTGTTTAATATGAGTTTTTGTTGCCTTATTAGCCTATGGCAACAATTGAAAACAGCCTAGCGGCAAATTGTCGCACTTGCATCGTCAGAATGTCGTCAATGTGTCGTCTGCTGCGTTGCATGTTGGCATGTGTCTTCTTGTGTTGATGATCATTGTGAATTTTGTGTGTGCCTTAAGTTGCGGTGTGGTACGGTGATGGTTAAGTTTTTGGTGTGCGTATGTGCCGTCTTTTGTGTTTCAATTTATATTAAGTTTTGTGGTGTGTGTGTGTGTGTCTGTGTGTGAAGTGTACTACAATGGCACTGTGGGGGCTTTGAAATATTTTACACGAATGTGAACTCACAAAATTCAACACAAACATGTGCGTTGTCACGAAACTCGGGCCAAAAGTGACATTTGTGGGAAATAGAAAAAACATGACCAATGCCTGGATTGTTGTTTGGTGTTTTCTATTTCAAGCAAAGGTGCATTTCATAGACCTTGTATCAGGATTACATTTTTCTTGACGGGAAAGAGTATTTCAGGCCTGTTCAAAATTGGTCATATGTACGATGTGTGTGAATTACCGCTGCTACGATGGACACTGGGTGTCCATGTAGAGTCAGGTGTAGTATTTGCTGTGCTTTTTAAATAATAAGTGATATATGTCTTAAATGTATCATCAGTTTCTATGACCACTTCTTGCTGATCATTGAAAAGTAAACAACTAAACAAACAACTAAACTCTTAAATACGGTTATCTCCCTTTTGTGTTATCGATACGCACTAAGGGTGGAACCACAGTTATCGTTTTTTGTTGTAATTTTGTTTTTTATCTTTGTTCCCCCTAAATGTTATACAGGAGGTAGCTCCTGTGTTGATTTCTCCTCAGAGTTTCTTTTTTCTTCCCGGCAATTTGATGTTTGTTTTTGCCAGGACAGTGTCATTGCTTAAAAATACGCACTCACTGGACACCACATTCCTTTCTCTTACATTTTCTTTTCCTGGAAGAAAAAATGTGGATGATTTAAGGGGCATTTTTGTTGTCAAAGTTCCTACTCAGAGCCTTTGATTAATTAAAGACTTAAGGTGATCAAGATTTATAGTGGTTATTCCTGTCTAATTGAGTTTTTTACCGCACTTACTTGAATTTTGGTAGCGGACACACGTGTAATTGCTGGTAAAGTTTTTTTCATGTGGCACCATTTCAGATTAGCCAAGTAATTTTGTAATGTTAAGAGGCTACATGGTTTCTGAATAATGAGCTTTGACTGTACATTTTTTATTCCTTTTTTATGCTCGCAACGAAGTTGCGGAGGATTATGTTTTCGCGGTTGTCCGTCGTTACCGGGATCTCCGTTTACCGCGATAACTAGACCCGCAGACGGATTTTGATGTTAACTAGGCCAAGTATGTACTATGCGCCACCAATGAATGATTTAAGATTTTTGTAGCTGAAAGGTCAAAGGGCACCGAGGCCTTAAATATGTGTGATTTGGCGGTGTCGTAACGCGTACTTGAGAGGTGGCGCTAGTCGGATTGGTCATTTGCCACTTGGAGTGAGTTATGTCTTATAAGGCATCCATGAACTATTAGATTTTGGAGCTGAAAGGTCAAAGGTCACCTGGCCTAAATATGTCTTGTAATGGGCTCGTTACGCGCATAACTTTGAGACGTCCCAGTATGATTTCTCATGTACTTGGGTGAAGTACTGTATTGATGGCACCAATGAACTGATTAGTTTTGGAGTTCAAGTTTAAAGGTCAAAGGTCCCGGCCTGAAAGATATGTTCTGATGCAGCTCCGTTTCGCATAATTTGAGAGCGGCTGGTCGGATGTCATGTTATTGGGTGAACGTATGTATTTATAAATGGCACCAAAAACTTATTATTAGATGTTTGGACCTGAAGGTCATAGGTCACCGGCGGTCACGAGGACCATACTTATATCGCTGTACCACGATATTTGAGAACTCTTATCGGATATTGATGTATTTTTGGTGAAGTATGTATTTAATATGGGCATAATGAAATTTTCAGCAGAGTTGAACGGCAAAAGGTTACGATGACCCGTATGCATCATAGTTTTTAATTGGATGGGGGCGTGCTGGGGCGATACCCCATCGGATGCGCGCAGCGAATTTGCGTTCGTTATATATTTTGAATGTATTCTGACTTTCAAAATGATTATTATTTCATATTTTTAGCATTTTCATGTCACACTTGTTGACTAAAAAATAGGGGTGGACACCACACAATTAAGTAAAGTTCAGAGGTACCCATGGTTGATTTTGTTTGATAGTTAGATATGGGTTCTGTCAAAATAATACCCTGTGATGTTATCAATTTGAGGCAAAATATTAGAAATGCATTGTTACTATGGGGAATGACCTCATTTTTTGAAAAGGTCCCAACTTCGTGGACAAACCCACATACACACACAGAAACTATATACACACAAACACTGGCACATGACGTGACTACCGCCATGTAGACAAGAACAGACAGACCGTGAGGAGGAAGAATGGCAAACAAAACATGAGAAGAGAGAAAAAAAGATGAAATACATGATCAACAAAAAATAAAAAGGTAGAAAACAAAGGGAATGGACAAAAAGAAAGAAAATTGAAAAAAAAAGAATGGAAAGGCAAAAGAAAATCGTAATTTCAAGTTATACGTCTATTAAAATTTTTCATTTGTAAAATATTTATTGTATATTCCATCCATACTAATGGAAACAAATCAACCATTGCAATAAAATTGATTCCATTCCATCCTTCTATCCATCCACTAATTCATCCATTCACTCCATCCCTCAATCCTTTCTTTCATTCCATTCCTTCTATCCATCCATTAATTCATCCATTCACTCAATCATTCCATCCCTCGATCCTTTCCTTCATTCCATTCCTTCTTTCCATCCATTAATTCATCCAGTCACTCATTCATTTTCTTCCATCCATCCTTGCATCCATTCCTTCCTTCTATCCATCCATTAATTCATCCATTCACTCATTTATTCCATCCCTCAATCCTTTCCTTCATTCCATTCACTCATTCATTCATTTTCTTCCATCCATCCTTGCATCCATTCCTTCCTTCTATCCATCCATTAATTCATCCATTCACTCATTCATTCCATCCCTCGATCCTGTCCTTCATCCCATTCCTTCTATCCATCCATTAATTCATCCATTCACTCACTCATTCATTCATGCATTCATTTCTTCCATCCATTCCTTCCTTCTATCCATCCATTAATTCATCCATTCACACCTTCATTCCTTTCATTTTGTTCCATCCATCCATTCCTTCCATCCATCTGTTAATTCATCCATTCACTCAATCATTTCATTCATGCATTCATTCCATTACATTCTTCCATCTATTCCATTAATTTTCTTCCATCCATTCCCACCTTCTGTCGGACATCAATTTATTCATCCATCCATTCAATTCATTCCAACCATTCATTCATAAAAAGTGAGTTAGTAAATCTGTAATTTAGATCTGCATGTAAAATTCACTACATTGAAACTCCTTGAAAAAGACTATTTTGTCACATGCGCTATCGATATATCGCGTGTGATCGGGACCCGCCATGTTTAGAAGTGCAGCAGATAACCAACGTGGCCTGTAAGTCCCCGGTAAGTCACTCAACTTTCTCATCTTTTTTAAGATGTTTTTTCATTCCCCAGTGGAAAATTAGTTACAATTCATGTCCCTTTACGTTGGGGAATTCGTTTTGTTTCATATAAATCAGTTTTTATAGGCCAAAAATGAAAAAAAAAATATTATTCCAGCGTCATTCATTTCACATACCCCACGCGTCCCGGCCCATTTTGATGCGGCAACAGCAGTTGCAGGACCAAGTAATTACGTATGAAAGCCACGCAATGGAACATGATAGAATCTTGAGGCTGAAAAGGTCAAAGGTCAAAGGTACCCGGCCCCTTAAATATGTCTGATTTGTGGCTCGTTACCGCCTACGAACATGCAACAAGCGATAGTCTTGAGAGTGGCTGGTCGGATCTGTGATGAATAACTTGGGTGAAGTATGTATTATGAGGCAACCAATGACCTAATCTAGCAGTTATTGGGGGGCTGAAGAGGTCAAAGTCAAGAGGTCACCGGGCCCCTAAATAGTGTCTGATTGGGCTCGTTACGGGCGATACACATTGAGACCCCCCAATCGAATTTTGATGGTAACTAGGACCAAGTATGTAGCATGAGACCACGCCAATGAACTGAGATTAGATTTTGGGGTGAAAGGTCAAGGGTCCCAAAGGTCATCTGGGCCTTAAATATGTCTGATTTGGGCTCGTTCCGCGCGATAACTCTCGACCAAGCCAAAGCTGGTCAGAAATTGTATCCTCATGCGGAAAGAAGCCTCAATGAATAATCTATCAAAAAGGACCACCAATGAACTGATTAGATTTTGGGCTGAAAGGTCAAAGGTCAAAGGTCACCGGGCCTTAAATATGTTGATTTGGGCTCATGACTGTGATAATTGAGTTATGACTTTTCCGATTTTGAATGGTAACTTGGAGAAGATATCTTGTATAAGGCAGCCAATTTACTAGATCGATTTTGAGAGTGAAAGGTCAGAGGTCAAAGGTCACAAGGCCTGTCGCGAAATGATATATAGTAACAAACAGAGACTACTAATCAGAACCTGCTTGAATTTTGGAATTTGCTGTACTTGTCAAAGGGTCACATGGGTTAATGCTTATTCATCTAATTGCTTGCTACCAACACATGAGTAAATTATGGATAAACATTACAAATTTACTAGTATGAGAATGAGACAAACCACAAACAAAAGAAAAAAAAAAAAGTGCGGACGCGGAGGCATACCCATCGACTTGAGTGCGCGCAGTCGAACTGTGCTCTAGTTTTCTATTTGTTGCAAATATTGATGCCTACAAGCCAACTAGTGCTCGTCATTAACATGTGAACAGCTATGAAAAATGGCTTCCTCGGCCAAGCCAAATAAAACCTGTTCCACTTTACGCCCACCCACTGTTCCAGTTACCACTGTGTGGGAGTCCAATTTTGGTGGTAATGGCAACACTGCAAATTACCTTTTTTTTTAATTTGGTAACGTTATGGTATTTGATACAACATAGTTTTAAAAAGGTTCAATCAATGAAACATACTTAAATTAAAGGTAATATTTTTTCCAAAATTATATTTAGCATATCTTTGCTTTGAGCTCATTTAAGCTTAAGTGTTCCAGTTACGCCATAGCTCAGATTTTTTTAAACTGGAAAGACATGTTTATGGCTTTAAAGATTGACGAGAAAATAAGTACTAACTCTAATGTAAAATTGAGGAATGTCCTGAAACATCAAGACTTGTACAGAATTTGAATCAACCAACAACGGAAAATATTGTTGAAGACAAATGATGGGCGAAATGTGGCCAGATTGAAGTATCACGTGACGCACAGATTTACAACTATGGGCAATATTCAGTAATGTAAGGAGTAACGGACATAACAAGACAAAATGCCTACTAAACAATGAAAGGGAGAGCGAAAGAAAGGCTAAAATAACTACGAACAGTTTACGACTTGTGCTGATCTAAGATTACATTTTAGCAATACCATCATATCCCATGAAATACCAGTCTACCACCCCACACAACACAAACAAACACTAACAATACTAAAATAAACCAGATAATATTCAACAACCCAAAACAAAAAGAAAAAAAAGATAAAAAGAAGTAAGAAATAATATAAATAAATAAATGATAATGATAACATATATAAAGTACCACACGAGACTTGGATTACGTATACTTACAAACAATACAACAAGACACAATCAACCACAAAAAAAAAAAAAAGATATGAAAGACATAACAAAAAAAAGAATAAGAGATAATAGTAAGAGAAAGAAGAAAGGTAAAAAATATAAAAGAGAATATAATATACAAAAAACGAAAAAAAATATATAGTAATATATATATGACAGAAAATAATAGAAAAAAAAAGTACAACAAGAGATTTGTGTTCCGGGTAATTGGTCAGCGGAACTAATGTCGCCCTAGAAATTTTTCTCACATTTGGTAACAAATGTCATCGGATCTTTATGTCGTGGGAGCATATAATTGTAACTTGGACTCCAACTTATCTCGAACCTTATGGGGATCAAATTATCGTAAACGAAGCATTTGATCGTCTCGTAGCAATAATTATTGCTCACAATCTTAAAAAGCAAATGTCGGCAGCAATTCGTCGCCGGCAGGCAACACATGCTCGCCTGAGCATTTGGTCCCCCCACGTAGCGAACTTAATTGATCGCCCGGAAGCAAAATTGTCGAACGCGGGCAAATATCTGCCGGGCAATTGTCCGCGCCGGAGGCAAATGTCGTCGGAGGCAAATGTCACGAGAGCAAATGTCGCACATTATAGGAAGCAAAGTTGTCGCGGGAGCAATTGTCGCCGGAGCAACCTGTCGCCGGGCATTTTGTCGCCGGAGCAGTTTGTCGCACCTCTCGGAGCAATTGTCGCCGGAGCAATATGTCGCCGGGCAGCATTTGTCGCCGGAGCAAAATATCAGTCGGAGCAATATGTTCGCCGGGCAAATGTGCGTCGGAGGCATTTGTGCGTCGGAGCAAATGTCGCCGGAGCATTTGTCGGGGCCGGAGCAAATGTCGGCCGGGAGCATTTGTCGGGCGGAGCAAAATGTCGCGGAGGCATTCTGTCGCATTTTCGCGGGAGCAAAGCTTGTCGACTCGGAGCGACATATTGTCGCCGCGAGCATATGTCGTGTCACCACCCGTATATTCCATGCATATCAACACATTATTAAATACATGTATTGCAATAAGAAATTGAATTCTATTCATTCATCACAGTTATTTTGTTCTATATCTTTTCTTCCAATCCATCCATCCATCTGCGCCAATCCTTCTCTGCCTTTCCACCCGGTCCGTGAGACCTCCGACTACCGGCCCCAAGCAATTTATTCATCATTTCATCTCATTCCATCACTTCTTGTCCGTTCATCCATTCATCATTCTACTATGTCTTCCGCATCCATCCGAATGTCCGTTCTTCCCTTTAGGTTAATCATCCATTTATTCATCCATTCACTTCATTCATGTACATTCCATCCATTGCCTTCTTCTATCGAAACACATACAATCACTCGTGGCATCCATTCAATTATTCAGTCCATGTCATGAAAGTAATTATCTGGAGATCATGCATGTAAAATTCTAATGCAAATCAAAAAGCTCTTGAAAAAGACTATTTTGTCACATGCGCTATGGTAATATCGGTGTGAACGGGACCCGCATGTTTAGGTGTGAGGAAGAGAAGCAACGGTGGGCGGTAAGTCACTAAACTTCTCTCTAGTTTTGTATTTTTTGTATCCCCTATGGCAAGTTTTGGGACAATTTTAGTTTATTAACTTAGGGGATTCGTTTTGGTCAATATAAATCCCAGTATTATAGGCCAAACGTGGAAAAAATATGCGATTTCAGTGTCCATTTTATTCACCGTTGTCAGAAAACTTTGGAATAGGATTATTGCACTGTTGGCCGTAATGTGGGTCATAGATAGCTTGCATAGAGACACATATTCAGTAGGTGTGCTGATACCATAGAACTGTTGGCAAAACCAATCGTCAACGATTGTGCTGTGCGTGGTTGTTGCCAGCCAACTGTAACGTTGATATAATCCCCCGGCACATTTCTGAGGGCCGCCAACCATAGTAGATAGTGTTATGTGCGCTGACGGAGGGTAAAACCACAGAGTCAATAGAGACCTTAACCCATAAACCGCAAACACTAACCCTAACCTAACCCTACCACCCTAACCCTAACCCTAAACGTAAACGCGTAAACCTAACCCAACCCTAACCCTAGACCCTAACCTACCAACCATCCAAACCCTAACCCATAACCTTAACCTAACCTCTGGCGATTCTCGCGAGTTACCAACCATTCCAACCTAAACTTAAACAGCCGGTAGTCACCGCGAACTCTCTTTCATACATGGATTAGAAAAATTTCTACAATTCACGATCGTCACAATTGTAACCTGGAT
The DNA here is from genome assembly GCA_001188425.1 of Eucidaris tribuloides. NCBI lineage: Eukaryota > Metazoa > Echinodermata > Echinoidea > Cidaroida > Cidaridae > Eucidaris > Eucidaris tribuloides. Next base: position 13,575 of record JZLH01S0573632.1, read on the forward strand.
GGCGCTAGCTTCATCTTCGATACGAGTGACATCAGGGGTCCCGACACGGCACCGTGTTGAGGACCGTTGTTAATTTTTACTTATATACACGATAATATCAGAAGGGCTTACATCGAGGTCAGAACTTTTCACGCGAACGATTTGCACTCATGTACACGAGAAATAAAAGAATCAACCAGGACAGTTATACATCTGTCGGCCAAGACATTAATACGTCGTTTGTTCATGGGAACAACGCTGCGCAGATGAAATTCAAAGCAAGAAAAATGTATGGCAATGCCATGATTACTGCACAAGAAGACATA
>JZLH01S0573632.1:28456-39657 GCA_001188425.1 Eucidaris tribuloides
CGTTACACCACCCGACTACCACCACGACCTGCCCACAGATCTAATACCACCCGCACGAATACGATCACCACAAACCCAATATTTTTTGGTTGTTGGCCACACAATATTTACCACTAAGTCTATTCACAAAGGACACACACCCCCCCGCCCGGCCCAAAAAAAAAAAAAATAAAAACATGTGAATGACCTCCTTCGCCGCTCTTCGCATCATTAGTGCTTTGAGTACAGACTATCGCATCCATCATAAGCCTAACCAACCTAACTCTCCATCCCTAATTCTACTCCTAAACTTCTAAACAATTTATTCTAATTCCCCCCTCTGCAGTCTTACTCTGCAACATACGACAAGCTTTTCTAATTCAGCCTGGGGGTGGCGCTTCTAAACTGCCACCCACCAATGTCCTAGTATAAACGCCTGCTGAAAGTTGAGCCATATTTAATGCCAAACACAGTCCTTTGCAAGCAAAGTATTGTATGTGCCTATTCGGGCTAAATCCGTTGCCCGGTCTGTTTTGAAAGCTGAAAGTTTCATTATTCGTGCTCGTCCTTCCTACTCGAAATTTATATTAGCCCCCGCCAAAAAGAAGTATGTAGGCCGTAATAATTATTGTGCATCGTTATTATGCCCCCAAATGTCCATTATGAACTATGCCATTACGCTAAGTCGATACTTGTCAATCATCATTACAAATCAATACAGAATTACACCTATATTGATTTCCTTTGCATACCTTTATTAACATTAAAAGTTGTGCTTGCTATTAACTAGTCATGCAAGAATACATTCAGAGCTAATAAAAAAGTGATGATGGAGATCACATATCCCATCACCTCCTCATCATCAATTACAGCACTACACGCTACCAATTACCACATTATCTGTCTATCACAAACCCATATACTACCACAGAATTAACAACACAACCTCCCACAACCAATATCACCCCATAATATTGCCCGTTGATCACTAATACTGCATATTGACAATGACTTATCATCGATGATCGATAATCATACCTCTACAACGCCAGCTAAATAGCACCATCATTACCACACACCGATAATCCAATATCCAATAACTTTTTATATTTTTCTCTATCATATACAGATGATAAACGACATGATTATCATCTAACAGCATATGCATACCCAATTACCACTAGCAATAACCACACCATCAATTACCACAACACAAAATTACCAGCACCCAGCAATATACCACGAGCCACTGCCCAGCCATTATATTACCACCATGGCCCCATGGAAACCATGGGCCGCTTAGACAGAAATCCTGGCTTATGCCCAGCCTATCAAATAATGAAAAAATTTTTTTCTGGTATCCAGGAAATACAACAGAAACTACAGAAATACCACACGCCCACCAGATTACCATTGCTACACAAGGCCCCATCGTAAAAATACCACACGCGTATTCGTCACGCAGCTAACACATATTCCTGTGCGCTACTTTGCTGTGGCCGCTAAAGACTTGGACCCAACATGAAATACCACGGACGATTTTGCCTAAGGGACAAAGAGTGCCCCGCCCCCCCCCCCGGCCAGAGTGGCACGCAGACTTCGCGTATATGCCCTTACGCTTGCCTGTCTCTAAAACGAGCACGGTATCGTTAGCCGATGAACCACATGGCTCGGCTAGCATTCTTGCCGCCACGAACCATCGCCCAGAAGTCCCTGGGGGCCCCCTGTTTGGTATGTTAACTTGATTAGGACCTGTGCGCTGTGTCGTTACAGATAGGTTAAAGCTTCCATGATAATCACCAACGGGCATTGAAAAGCCAAGAAATGAAACATGCCCTCATAAAGAGCCTTATTTTTGCGGTGAGCAAAACCGAGATTCGGCCTGATTCAAGCACTCATGCATTTGAATAACACCCCTTTGCAAGAAAGTCAATCGAACCTCGTTTAACCACATGCGCTTCTACAAACAGCGCTAATCCTGACAAAGTAAGAAAAGGAGCAATTTGAACTGTCAAGCATAAACAGTCTTGTTGCGATTAATTCCAAACACTGGTGTGCCCATGCGCAAGGGCTGTGTTCATTTGCAGAACGGCTTTAACCATATTTACGCGCTACACGCTAAATGCCTGCAACACAAAATGTTTCGTGAATCATGGCCATTTATGAAGTTCATATACAACATATGAGATTAACGAAATTAAGAACACCCAATTAAACCGGGATAATCCTGATTTCACAGACACGAAATAGTACCTTGGGCTTGCATAGTATGCACGATCCAGTCGGAAACTCTAGGAAAGGAAATTGCAAAATGAACAAAGAGGAAAGGAATAAACAAGCCGTTCAATCAAGCTATAACGCTGCGTCTGCCGCTAATCTATTTTAATGATTATTCCACGACTCACATGCTGAAGTAGCTATCCTGAGCTAAATAAGACAATACTTTTTACTTCTTCTTCTGTATCTCCCTTCTTCCTATCCTTCTAATTTACTTCTTTCTTACTGTCTTCTTCTCCTTCTTCTGTCTTCTTCTACCTCCTCGTCTTATTCTTGCTTCTGCCTTGCTTATCTAATTATTCGCTCGCTCTATGCTATGCCTCCTATTTAGTATCTCCCGCCTTCATTACTGTTGTTATTATTACCTCATCTGATTAACATTTAATATATTATTCATTATTATCATTATTATTGCTTGTTGCTTGTTCGTTCGTTGCCTTGCTATATAAAAAATATAATACATATGAAACAAGCGTGATAAATCAATGACCATAAATGCCGCCACCAGAGGAACAAATAAAACGCTCCCGCTGCTGTCTTATGAATGAGAATCCAGTGTATCTACCACAAAATATAACTAAGAATCTAAAACTGTAATAATTCTGAACTGGTAGGTTGAAAATGCCCACAATACTTGCTTGAAAATCAAATTGCGTTTGAACAACTTTCAAGTTTGCTTTTTATATGAGCAACATGGTGCTATCTATACACTTACCGGCAATGTAAGATGCCCCACTTGATGTAGCTCTGAGTCATGCTTTCCTAGTGTTGTTGATGACAGCTCGAGTACAACCCGCCACTTGAATCATCCTAAATTAGTACCGCCGAAGAAGTAAACCAGTCGCAAGCCACTGTGCGCCGTATAATCTGCAAAACATCCGAAAGAGCGGCAAAGAATCAGTATGGCATACTCCCTACCATCGTAGCTAACGAATGCCCCAACTAACCGATGAATTGACTTTTTTACCGCCCCGCCTGATAAACATGCGTGGAAGATGGCCCGAGTTCTGATGCCCTAGTTAATCGGATTTAATTAGCAGCGTCTAGTGCCTTCAGCCTTTTCTTGCTTTAACATGATGACCACTGCGTAGTCCAGCACATACGAAGGACTATAATCCAAATCTCGCATAGATTGGCAACTTGATTATCTTACTAATATCGATACCCATCAATAATCAAATACTTATCTTTGATTTGCACATGTAGCCGGTCTCGCTGCACCCAATATGAATTTTAAGGCCGAAATTATCGTTTATAATGCTACCATTCTTGTGGTACAGCTTATACCAGGCCGCCATTCTGTCTAAATAAGTACCGCTGGCGCCGCTACATTCGCCTCAAGTTTTTGGCGGCGTTACCCCCTAACCCTAACCTAAAGCTCAGATTACAATCTAAAATGCTCCTACAACTATATCCCAATCCATAACCTGACACCCTTATGTCAATCCTTATAGTTTTTAATTCAGCGATGTCGCTGCTTATGATTAAAGCTGCCCGTAATAGCACCAAACGCCCCCTGCTACATTATCAGGCTACCGTTATGTTACCTAAGCTGTGTGTAATACTATCATGCCGGAGAAGTTTATATCGATTCTTCATGGTAGCTAGCTGGCGACTTTCTGTGCCATATGCCCTAATTAACTGTCCTTGTCAAACCAGCGCCTAACCTCTGAACATCACATTAGCACAATATCCCAAAAGAAAATATGCCTGACCAGCTCACCACGATACCCTGATAAAGTCGCTAAACCCAAAATGTAAGCGAATGAGTACAAATATATTATAAAGTATGAAGTATAAGACGTTCTAAAAGCATCGACATGTTTATGATCTTCATTGTGCTGCCAGAAGCTTGCATAAATGCAATATTTATATTTCTTCAGCCCAACGCCCCTATATTTTCTTTCTGCATGTTTTTATGCTGCTCTATAATGTGCCGACTTTAATCCATTGTATCGTCGGCGCCCACAGATCACAATACAGCGATTCGCCCCAATCAGCTTATTCATCTTACTTCACACTTTTATTGAGCCTGCCCTTAATCTTCGATTAATTAACATAAAATACGCTTCCAGCCTTATCCCCCTGCCGTTACGTACAGCATGTTTTCTCCTCCCCCACGCTACTCTTATACCTAGTTAGCTACAATGTTTATTGCAACCGCCTTTTTAAGTCGCTGTAATAGCTCATACTGCCCATTAAATCTGCCGTTTTAATATTAGCCATCAACTGCCCCATTAGGGATTATACCATTGGCATTAAAACCAGAGAGATATCCCTAGCGCACGCCCCCCGAATACATGGCCGGGAATCACCCCAGTGCCCATATGACTGCAATTAAAATTTATCGGTAATATCCCTCCACATATGAAAGCTGCTTCACTACATAGCTTTATTATTTTCGGCCGAAAGGTGAAAAAGTTACCTGTATTGCTGCTTTGTATTTTCTTTTAGCTCGTTGGTTGAGGCCGTCCGTGACACCCGTTTTCCGATCCTGGGCCGTGCCCACTTCAATGCCACGAATATCACGGGCTTATCGTGCCCGAATGACTTTATAATTAATAACGATCACTGGCTCTCACTGTTGTCCCCTATAATAGTCATTAATGAATGCTTCCCTACATTGCTAGTTCTTTCCAGACATGACAACCTCCGCAGTGCTGAACTCTTCCTTCAGCGAAGCTTTGAAAACCGAAAGCTCACGTATTGTATCGCGGCCCCGGTCTGCCTTCGGTATTCGGCTTGCGCTTTGCAGTTGGGGACTATAATTTGTCAAGTCCACGAGCGCTACTCATTCCCAGGCGCAGATTTCCGCATCTTGGCCGCGCGTCGATTGGCCCTCACAACAGCGACCCGGGGTTGAGAGACAACATGCGAAGATTCAGCCCAACTCGGCTCACCACTGATCCGTAATGGCTGTGCTTCCTACGGTTCCAAATGCCCATTTCAACGCGCCTTGAGGAAAAAAATACTGCATTGATTGTTATCCTTATCCCGGTCTTCCTATTAGCCGATAAACTTTAAAAGTGCGCCTGAACACCTCATCTTTGACCTTACATTCGAGGCCATGTACAGAACGAAACAAAAATGCCCTAACATGAATATTCCACTTTATTCTGCTTCTGCCCTTATGCTGATCCGTCGTCACCACAAAACGCACCATAAGCTCGCCGCCGGAACCGCATGGTAGAAATATGCTGCCCTTTTCACTTACAGCTTTTAAGCCCGCTCTGTAGATTTCTCAAGCCATTTGAAAATGATGTCCGTAATTCTGTCTGAGCATGCCGACACGAAGCAAGAACCATGCTTAAAATCACGTGCCTCACAAAATCACAAAATCACCCCAGCATTATCCACGCACGCTAAAGCTGGGAGGCAAAAACAGCCTGCCAACGAATAGCGCTCCATTCATGCCGAAACGGGACGCCGATTCGACAACCCACTGTCCCGCCCTTTCGAAAGCTGGCTCTAAAACTGAATCACCCTTCTCTTCCAAAGATGAAACTGTGGCACTCTGGATCAATCTTTCTGCCGCCGGTCTTACCAATATCGATCACATTGTAAAGTTCCATACAAATCAGCTTTGCGGTATGATACCAGAATCTCTACAAGGCCCCGCGACTGTCGACATTTGTTGGAAAAACAAAACCACCACTCTGTATTTGAGCTGTTACATTACGGATTCAATCTCGCAACCCGCGCAAGGCCAAAACTTCGCCAAATATTTCAAGCTCCACGCAAACTAAAAACCCATAGTTGCACAGCTTCAATTCAAAAAATAATCTCCATATCTAGCCTAGTTACATCAAAATCGTCGGGGTTCCAAAGTTATCGCGGTAACGAGATCGGTAACGTCACGGAATCACGCCGCTCGCGCGCCCCCCAAGCGCCGAGACGGACGACGGACGGAGGACCGAGGACGGCAACGGACGACGCGACCACGGACGGACAACCGAAAACATGATGCCCTCCGGCCAATTCGTTGCGAGCACTAAAAATTTTCATTCTCTTCCGCCATCAAGATCGCTACCCACCTTGCGCGAACATGCCTGCAATGGGCGCTGCCGTTTTGGTTAAGCAAAGTATCTGTTTACCCAAAAAATTGATTAATCAAATTAATCGATTACCTTTTTGCCGATTGGTATTCGAATGTGACTTCAAAATGCATCGATTATTCGTCGGGTGACGAATAGTCTAAATTCCTTAGGTAAAACTCAAATACAGTAACTTAGTTGTTTACAAAAGAAAAAAAAACTAATTTAGATATCAATATTCAAGGTAAGGAAAACATTTTTAGCATGATCAGAACCCAAATATATCATTTTTAAATGGAAAATAACTATCAAGAACAGTGGATTTCCAAATGGCGACACGTAAATACGGCCATCCGGGTCCATTACCGTACCATCCCTGCAGCATAGCGGTGGAAAATATTTTTTGCCGACGCAAAATGAAGAGTTAAAATGTCGGTTTTGAAAAACAGAAATGACAAAATACCGTCAATTTTAACATATTCTTTCCTTTGCTGATGTTACTTTTTCCGAAAATTGCTGTAATGCATTTAAAAACTTGATTCTTCTATGGCTATTTGAAGTTTATCATACACGGTCGCCATTGGCATAGGCGCTGCCATTTTGGTTAATCAAAATATCCGTTTACCCAAATATCCGCATATCCATTTCCCGCACTGCCACTCATTAATGAGTGGCAGTGCGGATATGCGGATATTTGGGTAAACGGATATTTTGGTTTATAATAACCAAAATGGCAGCGCCCATCATTGCAGGCGCGTTCGCGCAAGGTGGGTAGCAATCTTGATGCATGAAAGAATGAACATTTTCTCTATTATTTCAATGTTTGTGCGAACAAAAAATGCTAGATTTTGTCCTTTGTCCCATGTACTTGTTTTTGTGTATTTTAATTGTATTCCGACTAGTCAAATAATTCATTTACCTTTCCCGTCAACTAATCGATTATCAAAATCGGTATTCGTCCCAGGCCTAGTGGTGAGGATGATGGTAGAGGAGGAGGTGGTGTTGGTGTTGGTGATGGATGACGTGGTGGTGATGATGACAATGATGTTGATGATGACAATGATGATGATGATGATAATGCTGGTGATGATAATGATCATGAATGACTTGCTGGATACCATGCAGCTCTCTTATTGTTTATCATGATTTTATAAACCAAAGTATGTAATTTTGTTTTCGTGCCATCCATTTTTCCATTCAGAGCGAAAACTCCAGACCGTTGATGAGGCATACAAACAAAGACTCGAAGAAGATGACCTGATGAACCAACATGCGGTCCAGGAGAGGCTACTTAAGATGAAACGAGAAATGGAACTGAAGTCCAGAGAAGAAATCCGGCGGGAGGTGAGAAAGATTCTCTTGGGTTAGGTGTTGAAGAGAAATGGCAATATTCATCGGTTGTCAGGCAGAGGGGCCCTAGCATATGTTCCGGCAGAAGGACCTTAAAACTAAATTGTCTCTAACATGAAAACCATTGGCTTTTTTCCACATGAAATCAAGGTAGTGTGATACATTTAGATCCTTCTATCAGTCTGTTCAGTAAAAATATCACATAAGGCAATATTTCTCAAATGAGGAATTTGTGTTATGGCCCTTCTGCCGGGAACATATGCTAGAGCACTTCTGCCGGAAAACTGACGGTTCGTTGTTCTCAATTAAGGACACAATGCTGCCAACATCAAATATACAGCTTGTTTCTATTGAAGGTAGTTTTCCAGATGCAACCGGCTAATGGAGGAGAAGATCTCAGTAGAAACATACCTTCTCTGCCAGTATCCAGCTTTTTAGCGCAAAAAGTTTCACCGGTATATATCCTGCTTTTTGCAGGACAATAGCAGAGAAAGATACTGAAAGACATCAATAGAAACAGACCTTCTCCGCAATTATCCGTCTTTTGCCGGTGAGAACCGGAAATAAACAAAACCATGTGATCGGAATTTGACCCCTGGCTGCAGCGCGCGTGTGTTTGATTGGGCATAAATTTGACCTCGGTCATCCCACAATACCTTGAGGCAACCCAGGTCAACGGACTCTTAGCCGATAATCGTACGATCCTGTTAGGATCGATCATGCTTTCCGGAAAACGCAATCCAATAGAAACAGACCTTCTCCGCTATTAGCCGGTTAAATTTTATCCGGATAAATACGGTAGGCTCAATAGAAGCATGCTAATACTGTTAAAATTATCTGCTTTACAAATTTAGTTGTATATTTCCTCTGTGTTGTACAATAAGTTATCAGAAAATGGTGTGACAGTGAGATTTGTTAAGTGTAGCTTTTTATGGGATCAATTTCTATCAGGTGCACATATTGATTAAATACTAGTAAATTAATGTTTGTTCTGCCTCAATTAAACAAATTCATAATGAATCCTTTCAGTCTGAATACACACTGTAGCGAGTGTATATGCTGGTATAGGTTTGAACTCATGTGGATCTTGAGGCCTTTTTGACTTCTCCCAATCATGTCACTGCCCTTTAAAGTAGACAAGCAACAACAAATTGAATTTTAATTGGTGTATGTCAGATAGTTTTTATACATGAAGTTCATTTCATTTTTTACTGACAATGAGAAAACAAAATCTTGTTAAAAATTGTATTGTTTTATTTGTATTTTGTATTTTGATTTGACAGTTGGGCAGTTCCAGCATTACCGACATTACATTCAGACAGTTTTTTGCAACTTTGGGGGCTTATTTCTAGAAACCATCATTATCATTCTAAACCTATTTGTGGTAATCTCAAACTGGCCGCCTTGAAGTGTAAACAGTTTAAATTTGAATCAGTTTCTATTTATTGTTTAGTAGTTATCACACATAATGCTTGCCATTACGGACATTACATTTTTTGGACATGACTTTTCACCTACCAATGCATTTGTCAAAAATTATGTGAGCTAAAGCATGAAGTGAAGCCAGTTTTCTTCTGAAATGGGTGCTGAGGACCTGTTTAAGTTGTAGGATGACAATTAGGTACAACAGATTCAGTATATCCCATACAAGACCATAAATGTTGCGTTATGGACATTACATTTTGAATGTTACGGACATTACACCTCGGACCACTTTTTTAGGTCCTTATATTTATACTTAAAGCATTAGATAACTAATGTAAAGCTAGTATAAGTCATTTTTGGTCCTTTCGTAACTATAAACGACTATAAATTAATTCTTAAGTGCTGTTGAATGTAAAATAATGAGACTCAAAGATTGTGCATTTTTCAAAAAAGATAAAATTTTGCAAGAAAATGGTTTTTTTTTAAGGAAAAGCATGTCTAAATATACTTCAAATGTATCCAAATACTGCTCAAATTAAAGAGTTCGATGAGTTCTATTGTGTGATACTAAATTTATCATTGTAGCACATATATTTTTGGAATTATTACAGATTTCACGATTTTGAGCTCGGGTAACATTTTTTTGTGGAATTGCCCAGTTATTGAAAGTTGAAAGGGAGGTGTGAGTTTTGTACCTCATGTAATCAACATTTACAAAGACTTCAGAACAATGTGAAGTTAGTGTTTGACTATGTTTGCTCCTGATTTGTGTTCAAAATAAACATAATTTCTGAACATTTATGACTCAAATTTGACATTTGAATATTCAACTTGCTTTTGATGACCTTTTTCCGTGAGTATACTTTTAGTGTAATGATTGTATGAGGTTCGGTGGACTAACATGTATAATTTTCATGTTACAGATATCCCGCTTCAAGGAAAGTGAACTGAAACGAGTACAACTCGAAGAACGTGATAAAGCTAGGAAGGATATTGCCAGTGCAAGACGAGAGGTATTTTGATCTCTTTTAAACAACAACTTAAAAAAAGAGTTAACATACATTTTTTTCTAAGTTTTTAGTTTTTGACCAAGTGGGCTTGAGTTATTATGACATGGAAGTAGATAAATGTAATAGATTTTACGAAGTGTTCCAAAAATATTTACAACATGAACGGGTGATACTTTGATACTTTTTGTGTAAACGTTCTTTGATACTTTTTGTGTAAATGTTAGAACTGCAAATGACATGACTTTTGTATTTCAGATCAATTGCAGAATAGAATGAATAATTGTAAAAGAGAAAAAGAAAGAAAAGAGGGGGGCAAAAAGAAAGGGAGAAGAAAGAAATAAAGAAAAGAAACCAAGGAAGGAAGAATGAAGAAAGGAAGGGAAAAAGGAAGAAGGAGAGGGTGAAACGAAGAAAGAAAGAAATAGACACATAGATTTTAAAAAAATGAAATAAGCATTCTGGTGTTATATTTAATAACTTATTCTGTTTATTCATGCTAGGTTGAGAGTACGTATCAAGCTAAATCTGATGCTCTGAAGGAAAGAGAACATGCCACTATGGACAGATTGCAGAAACATCAAGAGGTAAATATGCCCCACCCCCAATAGAGGGCTGGAGAAATTATGAATGGAGCATCATCATCATCATCAACAACAATCATAAATAGATTTTTAACCCAACAGTATGTATTTTGTGTAGAATGTGAAAACTTGGAAATATAACTGTTGATTCCTTTTCTCCGAAACTTTGTGAGAGGCGAATAACTATATGTTTCAATTACAACTGATTTGATATCATTTCGTGATGTGGAAGATGATGGTGATGATGATGATGATGACGATGACGACGATAACAACGAAAATGATGACGATTATGATGATTATTATGATATGTAGTAGTAGTAGTAGTAGTAGTAGTAATGTGGTAGTATAAGCAGCAACCATAAATAGGTTAACCGGTTGGCTACGGGAAGCGGATGTGCCCTGTGTTAACTCTATGAGATTTTCAGAATCTCGGAGGCAACGGGTAAAAACAGCAGTAGATGTAGTGGTGGTATTAGAAGTAGTTGTAGTAGTAGTAGTAATAAATTAACTTTTGACGTTCCAAAGTCGCAGATCTGCACCAG
>JZLH01S0573731.1:16787-35361 GCA_001188425.1 Eucidaris tribuloides
ATAATTCAGTCAAGCATCAAACCATCGAAAAAATGACGGTATTTGGTCGGGAAAGGTGCGCTGCGAAAAAACGCGCAGCATACGCGCCGATAAATGCTCCAATGACCTGAACATATAGTAACGTTAATCAAGAAGTCATTGGAGCATTTATTTATTCATTTTGACGCCCTGTACCCGCATGTGAAGACGCCGCGAGGCGCATGGTTTGGACGCAAAAATGGCCCAATGACCTGAAACTTGACCCTTGCCAAGTTTAGTTGTTTCTTATTTCGACTGCCGCCGGCGGCATACTTGCAAATATAGGTCACTCTAGCTTTTTCAACAAAATGACGTCAAGATGATTCACCAGATGGTCTATGATATTGACAAGATCTACCATTGCTGAGGTATTGACATGGGACATAACTATGCCAAATTACACGACTAATGCCTGCTTCATTCTTGAAATTATCGTCTGAACAAAAAGTGACCAGAAACGAAACATGATATAACAAAGTAAGAAAAAAATTTCGTACAAACTCTAGGGTGATCCGCGTTTACGCGGATCAACAAAGACCACACATGTGTCATTATAAACAATTTTCAGCTAGATAATATTACTACATATACATGCTTTCTTGACGACTGACATGACATGACCACACTTTTGAAAATTAAAAATGTTAATCACCACAACTGCTAAAATTAGTTATTCTTAAAATATCGAACTGAAAACAAAACTAGGCAAATGGACTAGATAATCAAGCTGGAGAATAGGGTGCTCAGTAAGGATCTCGTGCCAGGAAGCAATGAATGAGGTGCCTGAAAATGAGACTAGAAATGAAGCAGTTATGATGCTTCCTTGTATTTGATACACAAGTTCATAAATATCAACTTACTAATGTTTGATAACACTACAACAAGTACATGTAGTAATGTAATTCAATGCACTGCTTGTATGTGTTTTCCACATTGAATTGCTGTACAGACATACAGTATATACATTGTAAATGTTATCCCTCATAATGACACTAGCTTTTGGTACTGAGTTGACACACTACTGGTAACTTATTTTAATAATTGGTTACCACAAGAGTAAAAATCATTTAATGTGCCACTCAAAATTAGAAAAAATTGTTTTAGAGATTTTATGCTGAGGTGTTTATGACATTTCGGTCTTAAAATTTTACCCTGTATAGCATATATTAACCTCTCTACAAATCCAAGAACTTGACAAGCATTAGAATAAACTTTTCCAGGGAGTACATCCTGTTGAAATCTGAACTTGTCGATGTGTGGCAAAATTTAGGCAAATGTCGCTTAAACTTGCTAGAGATTTTGTTGTTAGGAAAATGGAAATTTCATACTAAAGAAAAGAAAAACAAAGCATTGATGACATACTGTACAGCACAATGCATACAATTACTAATTTACATTTATTAAGTATGTTCATTGTTCATCAGGTAATGTATCTACATGTAACTCCAACTAACTATCTAAAAACTATAGTAACTAATTTTATATACAATAAATTAAAACACACAGGAATTACAACACACATATACTGTATATGATACACAATAAATATATGATTGCAATGTGTACGTAATGACATGCTTGTTTTCCTCCATTGATGAAGATTTAAATAATACATTGCTTTTTTCTTAACATGGACATGGAGTTTAAACTTTTAGTGATATTATCTCAAAACAGAGTTTATGAAAAATTCAATACAAACCTAAAGTAAATAGAAAGACAATTCACATATTGCCAATTTAACACAAACACAAGTTTCTCAAAAACAATACAATACAGGCATAATAGAAATAGATATATAAACCATACAAACATAAACAAACAACACAAACTGAAATATCAGGCTTACAGAGGTTTGAATCTGGCCCTCATGATAGCTTGTTGCAACTCCAGTCTGGATGCCTTATCCATGGTTCTGTCCAACATGTATATTCCTCACGGCTACTGGCTAGGCAAATCCAACAGTGACACTGGCCATCGGCAACAGGAACGATATCAAAATGAAGCTTTTTATTTTCCTTTTTGCAGCGATGAAAAGTGTTTAAGCTTACGGTAATATTAGATTCCTAAGGCACGGCGGGGTGGATGCGAGAATTCCGACGTTGTCTTCACTGCTGACTGACTGACTCACTCGGTGGTAACGGTGCCCGTGGTCTCATTAATATACATGGCTCGCAAATGAGAGGCTTAATGGCCAAGTCCCGTCACACCGTGGTAAGCTGTGGGCTCTCTGATCGGTGAGGGTATGCTCTTACCCACAAACACGTACGTAGTACGGGGAAAACTGAATTCCAGAGTTTTTCCACGGTAGGGGTGCAAAGGCCGACGTGAGTGGATCTGTTTTGGTAATCGTTGCCAAGTTCTAGAAACTTCACCACCTAAACTATGTAATCAATGGAAGTGTGCAGGCAGTGTGTGTGTACACTCACTGTATACAAACATACGCATAAATGAAAAACTATCAAGCGACTATTGATTCCAGAGTGCCTTGTATGCGTAACACTGACATCCACCAACTATTTCATGGGTCATTACACCAGCAGTAGACATGTGTTTGGGTTGGAGTGATGGAGTGCTTTTTGACGGTGGACTGACGTCAGCTTGCAACAAACGGTCCCACGCAAATCTCTTGCGAGATATCTGCACACATCTGCAAATATAATACAATCTGTGCATGTATTACATATCATGTATGCATATTGATCCACCGTATACAAAGGTATGGTGAGAAGCCTGCGCACGTAAAACAAAATGTGGTGCTGATACCAACAGGTAGTTCAAACTGGGAGTGAAGTTCCTCTCGCTAGGTTATTATTAACTTTCCGGTTGTTGTCGTTTCACTTTCAGGAAGGCAAACAAATGGTGATTTCAGACCTTTCCATAAGGTAGTGATGACCCCTAAAGCTTATACTGGTACTGGTAGGTGGTCGGGTCGCTGGGTGCCTGGGGTATATGACACAATGAAAGCGACAGACTGAGATATGATACCAATACAAACACCGGAGATGCACGAATGAAATGCACGACCTTCCTTCAATGGAATATGCAACGTACTAGCATAGGAATGCTGCTACACCACGCAACTACTACCTTACTATACGTGAATAGACCACAGTTGACACTATACAGCGACAGCTAAGTTGATTATTTCTGGTTTACAATCCACTGACATGATTGTTTTGCCAAAGGTCATAATTAACAACAACAGCAACAAAACCATAGCCGTAGTCAACAAAGACTATTTCAAATTTTATTATGAACAGTCCACAAGTCCACTTTCCAGCCCAATCTAGTACTGGAGAGTACTTGCAAATCCTTCACCTTCAATACGTTCCATCACAAGTGCAAAGGTTTATTTACGCCCTACCTGTGTATTAGAACCTCATAATTGAAACAAAAATAGCAGCGTCGACTATTCCTGGGTGAAAGTCAAACGTATTCAGGCAGCAGTGGCAGAGGCATTCCACATCGGACAACACTTGGGAACAGGAATAGTAACAAAAGACTAACGTAATAACAGAAGCAAGAAACTATTTTTACACAATCCCAAGAGCACAAATATTCAGACTGTCTTTTCGACGAAGTACACACAAATGTTTGATTGAGTAGAGTTGTGGGAGAAAGATGGCGACCACATGATTGAAATACGATGACAGTTGCCTCAGTGCCACATTAATTGACTCGATCAGAGAATTCGCGAGAGAGGGATTACGAATGAGGGTGGGGGTGTGGCCAAACGATTGAAACCATTGCAATTATGCTGAAAACCTGAACAAACTATCTGGCATTTACATTAGAAATAAGTCAATCACTTAAACCAATGCTGAGAGTTAAACGAAATACAAACAGAATATAAGTGAGAGATTGATATGTATAGAGGGGGAGAGAGAAGGGGGAATTTATATGCTTTACGGTGCTGAAAATGGTTAATTTACATAAACCACATGAAGCAGTTTAGGAAACCATTTTGAATTTTTTAATAGGAAATCAGATGTTTGTTATTCATGCTCAATGGTAATTGGTAATACGAAAAGCCCATGAAAGCTGGAAAAGACCTCCCAAAAATCATTATTACGAATATTCCAAGCTGGAGACACAGTTACACCATGAGTAACACATTTAGAACACAAACCAGTTGTTATAAGTCTTGATTCTGTTAAATGCCTTTTTTTACCAAACGGGATGTAACTGCTGATGGTGAACTTTTTTTTTTACTAGCCTACAGCAAACAATACATAAGTACAATGATCCTCGTGTGTGAAGAATTGTTTTCTTGACTCTTACTTAATTCCATGTTTCTTCTCTCATCTTTTATTCTTTCCACTGTTTTTTTTAGGGGGAGTGGAAGGGATAAGCCTTTGCCCCTGAATCAACTTGTAAAGAGAATGGATTTCATAATTCAAGCCACAACATTAGTTGTGAAATATAGAGCAAGGAAAAATAATTCATGCCAGACAATAGATGGTGAAAAAAAAAATCAAATCACAATTTTTTCTTGGTGCCCATGTGCACTCTGAATCATATTCTAATAGCACATCAAGGGAATTGTAGTTGAAACATGTACTTCATGTCAAATTTTAACATGTACTCTTAATGCTCTCATAACAACAATCCACACATGTATGTGATGGCCATAGAAACTGTGAAGCACCATTGGAAATTCCTAGTAGACTTATCCAAAGCATCTTAGATCAGTTTGGAGAATGGTCTACATACTCGAGGAGAACGAAGGAGAAAAGATCTCCACATTTATGAATTATGGATGAGATGAACAAATCGAAGAGGAAACAGATAAATCATGGAACACAAATACTCAAGCAGTTAGGCAGTCCAAACACATAGCTCTTCCTGACACCCCCCCCCCCCAATTAAAGATACTGTATCATTTCTCAGTGTGATCATGTGATGAAATAAACAAAACAATTGTAAATTTCACACAAATGTGAATATGATTGCACAGCAGGTGTAAGGGCAAACATAAGTGATAACCCTGCTGTTTTCAAGGCTCATTTACATAGATGCAGATGCTCCTCACAGATTCATCCACCCACAAATGGGTCACGGAAGGCTGATCTATTGGATGATCGACTGGGAAACTGGAGGTCATACGTGCACATGCAGAAATGCAAGTGTGATGCGTAAAAGTGTGATGCGGTCTCTAAGATGGAACCTGGCCCCACATAGCCCCCACTCGCTTCGCTGCACACCTTAATGGGATGTCTTATCGATTGGAGGATTGGCCTTGATGTGGAATTTGTGAGATGGCCCACTGAGTTTAGGGTGTGTGTGTGTATGTGCATGTGTGTGTGTGCATGTGTGTGTGTGTGTGTGGTGGGTGGTGTGTGTGTGTGTGTGTGTGTGTGTGTGTGGGTGGGTGTGTGGAAGGAGGGGGAGGGAGAATTGTGTTAGCCGACCAAATGAAGATAAAACGATGGCAGAATTGGAAGAATGAGGTGTTGATTTAGTTGTATTTGGGGATTGAACCGTGTACACTCAGCGTGAAAGGATACATGGTGGAGCTGGTGGTAAGAAACAAATGAAAATGGGGAAAAAGAGAAACAATATTAAAGATGGCAGTTGAGGTGAACAGGGATGAAGTCGAGGCTGGCCTTGAGGCAGGATTTTGCCGGCCTTGGCCTTGGCCTCGGACTGAGTCATGTGTACAAAGTCTATGGGAACAATATTTTTCCAGCGGCCTCGTAATTCAGAACAGCCAGCCCGACTACATCCCTGGAGGTGAAAAGCTAGAAAGTACACATGATATAAAGGAGGAAAAGAAATGCTGAGACTTGATGGTACCCAAAAACATTTGAACATTCTTTTTTTTTGGGGGGGGGATGGGGTTGATTTTGTACAATGTCATTACTGTTTTGTATTGATTACTATGTATGATCTAATATTATCAAATTATTGTACACTTCCATTTTTTTTTCATATCATGATAATTTAAACAAAATTGATGGTAAAATACAAAGTATAAACTGGTACTCAAACAGAGACTCCAACTCTCCTGTTTTCAGCGGGAGATCTCCCGCTTTGAGTCCATTTTCACAAAATCTCCCGCCCTCCCGCTTGAGTTTTAATTTCTCCCACCCTAGCTGTGTTTCTCCCTTTTTCTCCCGCCCAACCACCTTTTTGAAAAGAAATGAATCTGAATCAGTGGATTTGACCTCATTTAGTGTTGACAATGTTCAAAAACAAGCCTAAGACAGCAACAGAGAGCTTTTAAAACCCTAAAAATGGCCTCCGGCCGCAGGGAATTTCATGCTTTGCGCCGGCAGTGTGGGCTATGCGCACATTAAAGGGAGAAGGCACTGGCAACTAACAGGCATAAGTTAAGAAAACATTTGAGTTCTTGCCAACCAATCAGATCGCACGTACACATTGCTGAAACTGACCAAGCATGACCGATGCATGCCACCCGACGTGTGTTAGTCACGCCCCAGTAATGTATGCACTGTTTGAATCGATAAGCTCCTCCCCCTTATGACTGTTTCTGCAAGTTTATCAGGCTTGCAAAGACATAAAATAAACACAAATTAACTAATTTATAGGGCCTTGCTAAGTGTGAGTGTCACACAATAGCCCTTATTTAGGCTGTATTTATCACCATATACCATAATTCTCACAATACTCTCAATGCCTCTTTACTTCTTAACTTATGCCTGTTAGTTGCTGGTGCCTTCTCCCTTTAAGTCAGAGTCTCCAGTTTGCTTGGGGGTTTCGGCGGGAGAATCCCCCGCTTAAGAGGTGTTTGGGGTTGGAGTCTCTGCTCAAATGAAAATTAAAGAAGAGTTTTTGGGGGGATAAATACAAATCATTTCTCTTCCTTGCATATTGACCACTAGTTAGGATAGATCTTCATGTGTGATTGAAGACATGAAATGAATATCCACTGATTGCACGTATTTTCCAAATTCCAAATAACATGCTCAATTTCAGTATAAGATTTGTCATGCTGATAGACCAGGTGAGTGGCAATCTAGATTTTTTTTATTCATATTGTTGCTTTCTTTCAATTTGATGTGTAATAACATAAGTGGTATGCTTTATTTTATGTTCAGTGTACTAGATTAGCAATCAAAATTAACCTGTAGCATCCTGGGAATTGGATGACGGGTAAATTACACCTACGTCAATAACAAGTAGGAGTCTAAGGCTTAATTACAAGATGCCATGTCCCTGCTAATTCAATTTAATTTCATTCACCGTTCATAGCCCCGAGTGCCTGTTCTCGTAAACATGGACATATTTCATAAAATCTTGGTGTTGTTTCGGGACGTACGTGGTTGGATTCACTTACGGTAATCATGCTTGTGTGGAAAATATCGCCGCGGGGCGACGACGGACTTGCATAAATAAACACGAGACTCGTCTACATAAATACCGCCCGTGACTGATTTTGGATAGTGCGATAGGATAGGATGTCCAGTGGTTTATTAAACTAATTCAATGATTGCTATAATAAAACTCATGCAGATATTAACACTCCTACACTATTTTGGAAAGCATAAATATCTTTCTCAGAAAAGTTTACAAGCTAAGGGCTACAAACGGTGTACACTGTGTTCATAATTTCCCTCTAGCATTGTTTCACTCTCTGAGATCCACTTACGACTTTCGTTGTTTTTCTGCTTTACTTCCTGAACACATGACCTGTCAGCAGTAGTCTAGCTTCCAGACGTTTAGATTAACCCATATCATATTGATAATGAAATCTTCAGTCAACTGATTTGACTAATAGGGCGTTCATACGTGCTTTTTATACGCGTTTCGAACTGAGTTTCGTACGAAGTACGTATAAATTTCCCCGTGTGAATGCCATCGTACAAAGAAACTCAGTTCGAAACGCGTATAGCTATCCTGACCTTTAATCAGCGTTTCGAACGTACTTCGTACAACAATACGCGTATAACGGACGTATGAACGACCAGCTGTAGCAATACGTGTTTAACTGGGCGGGGCTTACGAATGTGACACGTCCAGTATATTATAGTCCATTTTCCTTCTTCATCGTTTCTGTAATTCTGCCTCTTTATATGTTATTTCTTTATTTTCTTCTCATTTCTATATACTCTTCTCTTTCTTTTTTCCTCATTAATTCCTTCTATCTTTCTTTTCTTTCTTATCTTTCTTTCTTCCTTTTTTCTTCTGTCTTTTATTCATCCATTTCCAGTCTTTCTTTTTCTATCTTTTTTTCTTCTTTTATATGTCTGTCTTTCATTCATTCTTTCTCCTTTCTATCTTTTGTTGTATCTTTCTATCTTTTGTTCTTTCATTCATTCTTTTTCCTTTCTATCTTTTGTTGTATCTTTCTACCTTTTGTTAATTCTATCTTTCTTTCTATCGTTCTATCTTTCTTTTTATATTTCTTTCTATCTTTTGTTCTATCTTCCCATCTTTCTACTGTTATATCTTTCTTTCTATCTTTCTATGTTTCTTTCCATCTTTCTTTCTATCTTTTGTTCTATCTTTCCATCTTTCTACTGTTATATCTTTCTTTCTATCTTTCTATCAATCTTTTTATCTTTCTTTTCGTCTTTCTATCTTTTCAATCTTTCTTTCCGTCTTTCTATCAATCTTTCTATCTTTCTTTCTTCTTTAATTTGTCTGTCTTTCATTCATTCTTTTTCCTTTTCTTTCTATCTTTCTTTTCATCTTTCTTTCTGTTGCTCTTTCTATCTTTCTTTTCGTCTTTATATCTTTTCAATCTTTCTTTCCGTCTTTCTATCAATCTTTCTATCTTTTTTCTTCTTTTATTTGTCTGTCTTTCATTCATTCTTTTTCCTTTTCTTTCTATCTTTCTTTTCATCTTTCTTTCTGTCGCTCTTTCTATCTTTCTTCCTATCTTTCTTTCCATCTTTCTTTGTCTTCTCTTTCATCTTATTTCGTCTTTCAGTCTATCTTGTCTATCTCCTTTCTATTATTTCTAATTTTCATTTTATCTTTCTTTCTGACTTTTAATACTTTCTTCTAACCTCTAGTTCTTCTCCTTTCTACTTTCTTATCATTCTTGCTTCTTTCTTTCTTTCTTTCTTTCTTTGTAACCTCTCCTATCTTCCTTCCTTTATTCCGTTTGCTCTCTGTACTCCATCAATGAACACCAGTAATTCCGGTCAGCGAATTGCACTTGTGGTGTCCTAAACGTTAAGGCAATTGCTGAACTGAACGTATGCACTGCGATAAAGCCAAGTTATACGCGTATCGTACGATACACGTACGAAACGCGTATAAACTTCATGTATGAACGCCCTATAAGACTAGCGTCATGATATACATCGACTAAGGCAGAGTGTACTCTGGGGATAGAAAAAGTCAGAGAGTGAAAATCAGAAAGCGAGTGTACTCTGGTAGAAAAAGTCACGAGGTCTGGAACCAAGACTACATCAGAAGGAGCAGCAATCGTAGACCACTCACAGGAAGTCATGGGGCATGCTTGCTTGTGGAATGATATGCATCAATAAACAACAAATTTGTGCCTACAATTATTATCATATTGCATGGTATCAAATAACATAGGAAGTAGGGGGATCCTGAAATTTTGAACAAATAGATTTACTTAAAAACTTGTGTATGTGTGGGTGGGTGGGTGGATTGGGGGGGGGGGTGGGAACGGGGAAGGGGGTGTTCATGGGCTATAGGGCTACCAACAAATTTGTTATGTTATTTAATTCTAATCAATAAATATCCACAAATGTATTAAAAAATGTATGTTTCTCCCATTTTACAAACAAATATGATCGATTCTCAAATTTGTAGGAAAACATTCAATGTATATGTAAACCTACCACTACAGTAGTTTTATCAGTGTTTTAATGAGGGTTGTTCCTCTTCTATGTAAAACATAACAAATCCAGTTTTTGTCAGACTTTTTATTCTTATAGCGCAAATTAAGGCCATACTATCTGTGGTGCAAAATTGTACCAGTGATCGGTTAAAGCCAAGGTTTACTTTCGGAAAATGGTAAAAAATGAAATTCTTTGCAATTGTGTTTTTTAGATGCACCTATATGATCTATCAATGCCATGAAAATTGCTCCTGAAACTCTCCCATTTTTGGGAAATTACTCAAAATGTAAATTGTCGGGGGGGGGGGGGTCGAACAATTCCCATAGGTAATGTTTATACTGCTAGATATTCTCCTGAAATTCAAACATCTTAATTTGTTTCAAGTTCCAGTAGGTGTGATGTTGTTTTCTGATGTCTGGAGTGACAATAGAATATGTTGTGAAAGACTGACAAAACATTTGTCTGATCAACCAAAACTATATTTGTGCTTTAACGGGCTAAACAAAGAAATAAAAGTGTATTTTTAGTTCAGATATCAGGAAAAGCTCCAACCCATGCTATAAATCCAGGCATACCGGATGTTACTTCCTTCCTGCCTTCCTTCCGCCCATTATCTCCTTGCCACCCAAACAGTTGGCACACATACTGCGTAAATATTGAAGTTTGAAATGAACTTTGGTACTAGACAGGTGCACAGTGTAAATGCTTTGAGATAAAAATGTCTTCAATTTCAACTTTTAATGAGTTAACAAGCATTTTTTTCAAATGTACATTTAGCACCTGTTACAAACCCGTATTAAAGTTTTTCTGCATGCACAAATTGTGTGTACAGATGTTTGTAATAATGCCTTTTATTCTAACAATCCACAATTTTGTAATAATGTTGTAAATATTTCTGAAGTTACAATGAATTTGGTAAAGTCATCTATTTTGAACAAAATTAGATATCCACAAATGTATCGAAAATTATTTCACTAAAATTCAAATGTCAAGGAAAAATATTCAATGTAAACCCAACAGATCTATGAGCTATTTAAAAGGATGCGCCGCTCGTATTCCTTGTATGTTCAATACCATCTGCTCATTGCCCCTATTACAAGGCCGTGCATAACACTGAACTCTATACTACGTACATGTAGTGTATAGAGTTCAGTGGTGCGTAACAACAATTGTGGAGCTGCGAACAGAATTTTCCCTATCGCATATAGCTCTTTAAATCTGAACGCATGTGGCGCTCTAATTTTTTTACCCTTAATTCTTGGGAAATAAACTTCCGGTTTATGCACGCGCGATACACATCGAACGCTTAAGTACTCGTGGATCGTGTAAAAATCTTTCTTAAAATCTCATAAATGATATTTTTTTTCAAGTCCTTCGTCCATATAACAACCCTTTCATTTATGGCATGAACGGAGCCATCGACTCCTCACACCGGCGTTCACATTCCGACTCGGCGTGTGTGTGGTTACATTCCTTCCTCTCTTATACATGTACATTCGCGGCTTTTTTGGCGAGAGTTTTGAGTACATTCCCTTGTCTACTGGTCGTAGGAACATTTCTTTCGAGAAAGTTGTGACACAGATATTCTCCAAAATTGTTCATCAGGTCAATCCATGTTTGATTGGGTATGAGGCATCAATATTACAAATTTGACAAAGTTCAAAATGATGTGGTTTGTGCGTTTGACTGTACAATTAACCTGAACCGGAAGTATGCATCCCAAGAGCGATCGATCAGATATCGGTATCGCGAGGTGATATCGCTTGGTATCAGCTATATGCGATAGGGAGAATTGCTGTTGCGGGTAGGGCTGTTGTCAGTTGGGCTCACTTCACCTTTCTTCAGGTGAATGCGTGCTGCATGGGGAATTGCACACAATTCATGCGCGCTCGTTTTCCGAAAGTATACGGGCATTCCCAAATATTACCTGAGCCGGGCCACCTCCAAAACACCACGATATGCGACTTTTCGGTCCCTTTAACCCACTATCTATAAGATTCTGTAAATCCCATTGAGTTGATGAGTGGCACACTTGGATCCTGCAGACAATGGTTTAAAGTCACTCGCTAACATTTACCAAAGTTAAAAAAATGTGAGCTAAATAATCTTCCACCCTCCAAGTGTCTTTGACAAGGTCTAAAAGTGAAGCCCTGAAAAAATTGTATTTCAAAATGATTATCTAGTTGCTTTAAAAAAGTGAAAATCGTAAGTTGACCGGATTCACAAGCTCATTTCCTCCCATAGACTTACCGTGTGTGGATCTAGGCTATTTTTTACTCGCCCCGAGTAATAATGATTTATTCATTCATATCTTGCCAGTGGCAGCATAATTTTCCAAACTTTTGTATTCTAGGGTGTTTATTTGTCCATTCCAACACTACTATGTAGCTCAAATAGCAAAGTTTGACAATTTTTTATTTTGAAGCTCCACAATGTTAGCCTAATACTTTAATGACCCAGGCTACATGTACAGTGAAACCTGTCTAGTGGCCACTCAAGGGAAACAAAAAATGTGACCTT
The DNA here is from genome assembly GCA_001188425.1 of Eucidaris tribuloides. Lineage (NCBI taxonomy): Eukaryota > Metazoa > Echinodermata > Echinoidea > Cidaroida > Cidaridae > Eucidaris > Eucidaris tribuloides. Next base: position 29,111 of record JZLH01S0573731.1, read on the forward strand.
TATAGACAGGTGGCTGCTATAGGCAGGTTCTTAAATACATAATTAGTCTCCAAGGGAAACTTTTAAGTGGCCACACTAGACAGGTTGGCTGCTATAAAGAGGTGGTCGCTAACACAGATTTGACTGTAGTTTGTTAACTATGCATAAGCATAAAAACAAATGATTGTTAGTTTGGTGTATCTTTTTGTTGGTGTATCTTTAGTTTGGTGTATCTTTAGTTTGGTGTATCTTTAGTTTGGTGTATATTTGGTATATCTTTCAATCAGTTTGGTCCTAAAGTCACTTTTTTTTTAATTTCTCCCAATCATGCCACTGAGCTTTAACAGGTAACTACTTGTAGTGCAAGGATTGTGTCAGTGACATCTCAAGGATTAGGTGTAATTAGAGGCAGTGTACACCAAACAGAAAATAAATACATTTTTTCGTTTCTACATGTATGTGAACTAATAATTTTACTGTACACATTTTAGGTGATGTTTCCCTTAAATCTGAGAATTTTCACCTGCAGTGATAAAGCCCCTGCTGCTACTGTGTTGGAAGCTCATTTGCTGCCTACCGCCAATATACTGTACATACATGTAATACATACTAAATTATTTCTGACCTTGTTTTATAAGTCAAGCATCTGACCTTTGAAGGATAATGAAGGTACTTAACAAACATTAAAGTGACCTTACATTTGATGCATGGAGCATTCAAGTGCACCGGACGACTTCCACTAGATAGCAAATTGCAAGCATGATGAAAGGTGCAACATTGTAATTAATGGGCTAAGGTCGACTGTGTAAAACACTCCCTACATTCAATTTGATTGTCCCATACATACACCTGAGGGGTTCCCCATGGGCAAAATAAAATAGGCCTACATCCACCTAATAGTTTTAGCTTTTCTTTTTGTCTCTTATTTTAAAATATTGTTTCATTACTGTATACGTGGTAATTTTCGCGGTGGTTTTATTTTCGCGAATTAGTTATCGCAAAAATTTCCACTTTGGTTCATGTCTATTCACACTAATGAAAGCACCACTAAAATCATGAAAATTAGCACTTGCATATTTTGAAATTTAGTCCAAAACTGCGAAAATATCTCGGCACGAAAATATTGGCGTATACAGTATTTCTTTCCTATTATGTGGCATTTTCTGTCCATTCTATCCTTGAACTTGAAATCAAACAGTTTCAGGTGACCCACCAAATGACTAAATTCATTTTGATTTCAGGTGTCTTAGTAAATGACTAAGGAAGGATTACAGTCACCAGGGTTCCCAGCATTTCAAGAAAACAAAATTCCCTGATTTTTCCCTGATGAAGTCTTAAAATTCCATGATAATTATTTCAACTCATTTCCAGTTTCACATGTTTTCTATGTCGTTGCAGTGAACTATTTGCAGAAAAAAACACTGTAATGTAAAACCAATTAGTATTTCGATTTTTGGGCCAATCAAAATTCACTGACTTTTCCCTGATTTGAGGCATTTTTATCAAATTCCCTGACTTTTCCCTGACTGAAAAAGAGTAAAATAATTTTCCCTGATTTCCCTGAAGGGCTGGGAACCCTGAGTCACAGACATCATGCATGTGGCTTTCCATTGCATTCCCTTGCACTCATATTTATGGCTAATTGATACCAGTACTCCCTGATCAAATTGCAGTCATTACAAGACAAATGTCATTGAATTCTTGCTCTAGATAGATTCATGAACGCTACAATAAGGAGATGATGGTTTCCGTTGTTGCCAATTTCAGGAGATGAACAAAACTGATTTCAAAACTAACTCTCAAATCAATCATACTGGAACATTTTAGGTTATTCCCCCAAAAGTCAATAAACATTACTTGGTTTCTGTTTAGAACAAATACTCGTAACACTCAGCATGGATATTTTGTCTTTGGAGCTCTGGCTATGCAGTAAACTTGAAAGCTAAAGGCCCTACTTCATTTCTATCACAGAATGACCTTAATTTTCAGAATTGCCCATCATAGATCTATTACAGTTTTGATTATCTCTCTACGGGTAAGGGAAGGTATTGTCAAGATGATGAAGAACAAACTGAATACATCACAAATGATCAGATTCATAAAGAAAGGTACACATAGATCTGTATATCCACAGTTTGCCAGTTCTTCAAAATGAATAAAACAGTCGTAACTGGATCAACTATTATCACCACCACCCCCTGACATGTCTAATTATTAGCAAAGACATTTTTAGCACAAGTTGACACTGTACAAATAATTAAATCCAAATATCTTTCCCATGTGAGACCTTTTCTTTGAAGCCCAGAGAATGATGTCACACGTTACCGCACATACGTAAATTCAATAAATTTTGGGACCTGCTAAAATAGCAACACTGATTTCTGAAATATCTGTCTCAGCCAGGCCTTGTATTGTTGATTTATAACTTTTCAGCATGAAACATTTCTGTGAAGCTCATAAAATGATGTCAAAGTCTAAAACTGTCACACATGTGTAAACTCAATAAATTTTCGGATCTGCTAAAATGGCAACACCGTTTTCTGACTGCTGAAATACAACCTGTCACCATCTCGGTCCGTGCGGATTCATGTAATATACGCCCCCTCGAATACTCCCGTTGCCTGTTTGTTATAACAATATCATCACACGAAAGAATGCAATGAAACTGATGCTCAAATTAGATTTCCTGGTACAACATGCAAGTGAATGTGAAAATATTTCCCTGGAAATGACAGAGGGACAATGTGTGCTGACCAAAGTGTCATCATATTGTTTATAATTTCTGGCCTGTTTGGGTCTACTGAAATGACAACATGTTTCTGATTTCTGAAATTCTGAAATAAGAGTCACCATTTTCTTCCTTGTTGATTGACGTAACTACATAATTATATGATGTACACCCTCGTAACACTCCCACTGTCATTTTGTTATGACGACATCATCAAATTGCTGCCATAAACACCGAGGCTCAAATTGATAGAGATTTCCAAGTACATCCAGCGAGTACATGCCATGTGAATATATTTCACTGAAATCGATCGAGGGACAATGATCAACGACTAAATGTCATAATATTGTGAGTAACTTGGTTTCTCGGGCTCTAAAAAGGGAAACACTTTTTGTTTTCTGAAAAACAAGTCACCATCTAATTTCTTGTTGATTCTTTTAATCATGTAATTTACACCTTTGATATTCTCCTGTCATCGTTTGGTTGGTAACAATGTCATATCAGACCGATGCTCAAATTAAGATTTCCAAGTAGTGTGTGTAACATGCATGCCACATGAGAATATTTCCTTGAAATTTGTCAGAGGTACAACGAGCAATGACCCAAGTGTCATCATATCTCCAGCTGAGGTCTAAGTATTGTTTCACCTTGTCACCGATTCTTGCAATTGATGCCAACGTGAAACGTCATCACTGACCCTCGAGGTGAAATCCACACAAGATTCTTCAAAATAAGTTTGCATCCAACTCACAGGTCAAGTGAGAAATTTCAGACGTCAACACCAATGCAAACATGCACATTGTAACAGAAATCTGTGCTTTCATTCCATTCAATAAAACTTGCCAATTGAAGTCTGTGAATTGCAATAGTTTGACATGTATCACTTGCAAACATATAAAGGAAATTCAACATAATCTGTAAAGCTAGTAATGTAATGGACTGGAGAGAACTGAAATAAATATGTCCCTGGGCCAATTTTGACCCGTTTTCTATCCAGAAGGTTTCTGGGAATGTAACAAATTGGAGGTTTATTTTCTGTAATTTCATTTGACAAGCAGGCCACTCACCTTCATGCATTATGTACATAACTAACATTTTCAGCCGCATCAACTATATGTCGGTTGATAGATTATACTCCAAGAGAATAAGACAAATTAATAATCACAGCTTTGAGCTACTACTAGCAGAAGATGATTGCATAAAATTGCATCTTTCTTAGGGAACATTTTTCAATTATCAGAGCATAAAAAAACCAAAAAAAAAAAATACACATATTGTATAATGACATTTTAGCGAAGATGATGTTGAAACTTACAACTTAAAGGAAGATGGAGCTGGCAAATAACAGGAATAAGTTAAGAAAAAAATGACATTGTGAGTATTGCGAGATATATGGTACATGGTGATAATGGCAGCCTAAATAATGGGTACGGTGTGATACTCACCCTCAGCAAGGCCCTATAAATTAGTTAATTTGTGTTTATTTTACGTCTTTGCAAGTTTCATCCCGTGATAAAACTTGTAGAAACAGCTATAGGGGGAGGAGCTTATCGATTCAAACAGTGCATACATTACCACAGCGTGACTAACACACGTCGGGTGGCATGCATCGGTCACACATGGTCCACTCCAGACCAGTGCACATGCAATCTGATTGGTTGACAAGAACCCCAATTTTTTTCTTAACTTATGCCTGTTAGTTGCTGGCTCCATCTTCCTTTAAAAAGATATTTGAACATTGTAGAATTTGTAGAATTGTAGAATTGAGAAAGTGAAAGTAGACATACAAGACGTAAACAACCTATTTCCATGGAAACTTAGCAGGCTTTGCAAAGGGCAATGACATAATTGGGAACACTTGAAAATGCTTCAAGAACCAAATGAATTGAAACATATACCAATGTATACACTAACTGGAGTGTATACATGTATCTTGGCTGGAAAGATTTGTCTTGAATTTGTTTACTAGAGGAGAAACAAGCATGGATATATCGGGACTGAATTAATGTATTATTACCCTAACAGAAATTAAGTCCATACAAAGCTGTGTAACAAATTTGCTTGTCGAAAAGAATACTCATGGTACTTGCTTAAAAAAAAAGTTCAACCACAAAATGTTCTCAGCAGATGTGGCCCTCAGATTTTTTTAACTGTTTAAATGTTAAGCCAATACCTTAAGAAAAACAAGGCAGCCCCGGGAGGCACGACGCTCACCTGAGGTCTCGCAAAACTTTCTATGGCACCATTAGAAAAAACATCACTTATACATATAGTTTTGGCCTTGAGCCTGATACATGTATCTAGGCAGCAACGTAGCCAAATGAACAGTGAACAACTTTGCATCCACTTGCCTAGAGCCTGATTTTGTTCAAGTTAAATTAAATTTTCACATCCGTTTTATAAAACAAGGCACGCCCTAGTATCTTAGACATTTTGACCTTTGACCATATTATGTTGACCTTGACCTCCAAATAACTTGAGGTCTCTGTAGAATCTACCATCCAAGTGTTCAAATGGGCTTGTGGTTAGAAAGTTACCTAATTTGGCGCGCCTTTATGAGCCCTGCCCCATGGTGCCCCAGGGGGGCCTGTGTGTACCATTCACGAACACTCTTATCGACTCCCCCTGAGGATCATTCCACCAAGTTTGGTTTCAATCCTATTGAGTGAGATGTACGAGTTATTCCTATAGGGCCCTACCCCCAAACTTTTGCCCCCTTGGGGGCCAAATGGGGCCCCCTTGAGGTATTTCATGAGGAACTTAATTCAGCACATATAGAGGCTATCTACCACAAGTGGCTCAACTTAACAATTTCTGGATCTAGAGAAGAAGGCCAATACCAACGCAAAGACAAATGACTCATTTGACCTTTGACCTACATATGTGACCTTTGGACCCCAAATAACATTGAGGTCTGTACGCATCTCTACCACCCAAGTTTGCGTTACAAATGGGCTTGTGGTAAGAAAGTTAACTAGTTTGGGCCTTATGGGCCCTTGCCCCCTGCCCCCCCCATGTGGGGGCGGTACCATTTCACGACCCTCTTTCTCCCTCCCCTTGAGGCATCATTCACACCAAGTTTGGTCTTAAATCCATTGATGTAATGTGAGGTTATTCCATACGGCATACCCCAAACTTTTGCCCCTTGGGGCCAACGGGGCCACCCTGGGCATTGCTCCGTGAGAACATTAATTCAGACTATAGAGGTATTCTTACACACAAAGTGTTTAACCCAAACTATTTCTGCGATCTAGAGAAGAAGATGTTTGAAACTACTACTTTTGGCCCTGTTAGGGCCCTGCCCCGGCCCTAGGGGGGCAGGATACCATGAGGACCCTTGAATCCCACCCCCTAAGGATCATTCCTGCCAAGTTTGGGCCAAATCCAATCATGCATTTTGAAGAAGAAGCTGAAATGCTATAAAGTTTACGCACGCGCATCGACGGACGACGGACGACGCGACAAAAGCGATCCCGCAATTTAGCCTCACTTGAGCTTGTTGGCTCAGGTGAGACTTAAAAATGACATTGTGAGTCATGCGAGA
>JZLH01S0573731.1:35386-52451 GCA_001188425.1 Eucidaris tribuloides
ATTGCGAGATATATGGTACATGGTGATAATGACAGCCTAAATAATGGGTACGGTGTGATACTCACCCTCAGCAAGGCCCTATAAATTAGTTAATTTGTGTTTATTTTACGTCTTTGCAAGTTTCATCCCGGGATAAAACCTGCAGAAACAGATATAGGGGGAGGAGCTTATCGATTCAAACAGTGCATACATTACCACAGCGTGACTAACACACGTCGGGTGGCATGCATCGGTCACACATGGTCCACTCCAGACCAGTGCACGTGCGATCTGATTGGTTGACAAGAACCCCAATTTTTTTCTTAACTTATGCCTGTTAGTTGCTGGCTCCATCTTCCTTTAAAAAGATATTTGAACATTGTAGAATTTGTAGAATTTGTAGAATTGTATAATTGAAAAAGTGAAAGTAGACATACAAGACGTAAACAACCTATTTCCATGGAAACTTAGCAGTCTTTGCAAAGGGCAATGACATAATTGGGAACACTTGAAAATGCTTCAAGAACCAAATGAATTGAAACATATACCAATGTATACACTAACTGGAGTGTATACATGTATCTTGGCTGGAAAGATTTGTCTTGAATTTGTTTACTTGAGGAGAAACAAGCATGGATATATCGGGACTGAATTAATGTATTATTACCCTAACAGAAATTAAGTCCATACAAAGCTGTGCAACAAATTTGCTTGTCGAAAAGAATACCCATGGTACTTGCTTGAAAAAAAAAGCTTAACCACAAAATGTTCGCAGCAAAAGCCTTGATTAGTGTACTTGATTCTAGAATAGATTTATCCCAAAATAAACTACTTTCACTCATGCTATTTCCATTCTAAATTGAGATAAAAGATTAATACTTAATCCCACAAGCAGTCTACACCAGACAGGCATGACAACATTTTCTTGGGATGAAAGTCTAAATGATTTATCTTTCACACCTGCTTACAACATTTTCCACCGTGATCTAAATAATTGATGCATTCCCAACCCACCATTCCCCATTAATGATGCAACAAAATGTGAACATCCTCGATTCGTGATCGATGCTCATGTCTAAATAGGTGAGATTGTAAGCTCCAAATTGGCAGTGACAGGTTTCTGCATTTGTGGACAAAATGTGACAGGGTGTGATTTTCCGCTGCCCACAAGCAGTGACACATTAAAAGCAGCTTCGTGGGTAATTACCATCAGAGTGTTACTACAGTCTCATCAGTCAGCATTTACCTTGGAACACGATGCGCATTTTGCACCGATTCTCGCCATTCCCCGCAATTTTAACTCGTAATTCTAAACGTTTGGCTATGCGGATTTCTCCTTGAGAGTTCTGTTTGTTACTCCCCCTTGTTCAGGTACGGTTACATGTGAAAACACCATACAACACCTTCTGATCTGTAAAGCGTTGACAAACTTGAATTTGGCTTGGAAAGACAATCGCATCAGTTTCTTAGTGGATTCACGCTTGACAAACTCTAACCCTATGACTCTCAAAGCAGCATTCCTTAGGTCAGGGAGTCGTGAATTTCAAGGAGGCTGTTTAACTGTGATACCTAACTCCTTTGTCTCATGTGGAATACCAATGAAACAGTCTTCAAAAAATTGAGATAGACATCTAGAACTTGGTCCTTGGTAATGGGAGGTCATGAGAAGTTACGAAATAAGGGGGAAAAATACATCGGGGGCTCGGGGCCATTTTGCCCCCGAAATGGCAAAAAGACACCCTGAAATGTGTAAAAGAGCCCCCGTAAATTACCATAGGGTTCAATCTGGAAAGCACTGAAATAAAAAAATAGCCCCCGAAAAGAAAATTTTAATTTTTTCCCTGAAAGGGAATCAAGGGCATTAACAGAATGGGGAGCTAGCAGTGAAAAATGCCCCCAAAACAAAATGAATTTAAACATATGAATCCACATTTACACAAATGAAAGTGTACATGCAGGCCAAAAGGAACTGCTTTGAATTTATTTACTTGGAAAAAAGATTGTACATGTACATTATTGAAGTATGGCCATCATAGAAACTGAACCAATAAGAAGCTAGAGTAACAAATTTGTTTGTTACAGCCATTTCTAAGTATAAAAGGAAAGAACTCAAGAATCAAATTTTTACAGCACAAACCCTAAAAAGTATAGTTGATTCCAGCATCATTTTAATCTACATTGAGGACTACGTTAACTTGTACTTTGAATTAAAGATGACGCTTCTTTGAATGTGATTTTGGGAGGGACGGTTAATGGAGGAGTGTGGTATTTCACTAATCATTCCACTATGTGGTAGTCCTAAAGAAGAAGGCAATGGTGGAAGGAGCAAGCAGGACATTTGAAAATATTCATCACACCCCTATTTTGCCCCATTGATTTTAGGGTGATATATATTTCAGAATGTTAAGTTTTTAACATGTATTTTACATGGGCAGCATACATTTAACTGATGAATTTTCCTTTTGTTTTAAAAGAAACCTTCCAAGCATTTAGATGTGAAATACTCATTGTGATAGCACAAATAAAATAGGAGGAAAGAGGTTAAACATTAAAAGGACTATGCTATTTCAACACCCTACCATACCCTTCTCTAAAAAACAGGAGAAAGGGGAAACAAAGGAAGGAAAGCTTTATTTAAAGTAGGATTTGGGGACATACATGTATATACTAGCATTTAAATATTTATGCCTCTCTTTTCCATTCTACATATGTATAGCAAAAGTTTCTTGTTCAACCGCAGTGTCTATGGAATTGAAATGCAATTACAGAAAGGATTGACAAGACAAATTGACAAATCTCCATGTTTTTTTTTTTGCACTTGGAGGAATATAAATGAAGTTCCAAATTCTCTGATGTATTTTAGAAATAAACATTATCTTTTACGACTTCAGGCATATACTCGTCCATATGCTGACTGAGCACTGCAAGAATATTCATAATGAAATTGATCAGAAACGGATGACGGATTTCAGTCTTTGAGTGATTTGGAGAAAGCAGACTGCATTAGGATCTACTGCAAATGGTTGTCAAATGCTAATCAGGAGCCCTTTTCACAGAAAAGGATTAAAATCATGTGTTACAAGCTTTTGTTACCCATTTCAGTGGTATTATACGAACAAACACAAAATGGATGCATAATGTGACAGTGTTGTTTATGAAAAATTTTGAATACCGGATATTGTTTTGACTAACTAACTCAATTAATAATAATAATAATAATAATAATAATAATAATAATAATAATAATAATAATAATAATAATAATAATAATAATAATAATAATAATAATAATAATAATAATAATAATAATAATAATAATAATAATAATAATAATAATAATAATAATAAATATTGTGAGCCCCATGCTTGAGCAGTCCAGAGAGCCTTTGTTACAGGTACATACATGTAGGCTATAGTTCTTTATTCTTATTCAGTACTTTCTGAATTTCACAAGACATCTTGTTTTGTCACAAGTTCCAGGGGAACTCAAGAATGTTTTGCTCCATATGTTACATGTAGGGAGCTTCAAAATTTGGGAATTATGCTGTTTTTGAAAATTTTGTAGAATTCAAACTTGAGATTAAACTGGAATACTAGTGTGGTTTTGAGTCTTAGTTAACACTTTGCAAAGGGTACTAGTTTGGTGACTCATAGTCCCACATAAACAACTACCAATAATAGCAAAGCCACAGGCATTATTGTGAGCTACTGATGAAATCACTGGGATGATATCACCTTATCAGCAATATTTCTCCAATGATAATCAACTGAATCATAAATTAAATATCGCACTACACTAATATGCAGGCCCACCTGTTTTAGCAATGTCGCAAGTACGCCTATAAAACAAAAGTTCAAAGTCTGAAATGGTTAGTGTTACAGGGAAAATGACAGGATTGGATGCAGTCCTCAATTTAGGACATGATGATACGAGAATCAACTGCACTCTTAAAGGTTTCTGCTGTAAAAAATTCAGTGTCAAACATTTTCCCTTTGTTCTACAGCTACATGTATGTGAAAAAAAAAACTGCTCTGATTTTCAAATTTGAGTAGTTTTCAACGGGTTCAATTGCTGTTAGGATCATTAAATAAACCAGTTCAGAGTTGCAATTTGCGCATGTGTAGATGAAGGTCATCAAGACCAAATTATGCAATGTAGTGATTTGAGAGACACTAGATTGGTCTATGTTATTGGTATTCATGAATGCACTAGATACACATCGGAATGTACAGGTGAAGGTATTGTTTCAAAAAATTCAACAAAGCCCTTCAGGCAGTCCTCCATTACGTTAAGAATGGTTGCCCGGCCTCAAATGGCTCACTAAAGGTCTTATCCAGTCTTCAACATCTGTGGATTCATGGGGTCATTGTGACTACATTCTAACTATGAATACTAATAAATACATGCTTGTTTCTCTTCAAGTAAACAAATTCAAAGTAAGTAATTCTACTGCAAGTCATGTATAATTACTCTCATGTTTCAGCTCATTTGGTTCATGGGGCAGTTTTTACTTCTCTCCCTGTCATGTCACTGCCCTTTAAAACACTGAAAATAAGGAACGAGCCAATGCACTTCACCTCCAGCATCATACATACTCCCGGTCTGATAATGGGAAATTGATGATATCTATGAGAGCACTGTAGGTATCGATACCTGTATCACCCTACAAAGTCAATAGAATTTTTGTCACCAGCTCGACAACCATGTCACATAGCGCAGACAGACTCTGCTCTATTAGGCCAAGATACGGTTTCAGAATTTTAAAATGCTGACGAGGGATGGAAATTTGGAATTGAGGAGGGTTGGTATAGTAGGACTGCATTACATATTTCAGACAGCCCCCAAAATATGTTCATTATACAGGTAACTCTTATTCCGCAGGTGGAATGGAGAACGATCTGTCATTAATTCATCATTTTTGGGGTGTGATTGTACACGATAGGGGTATTATGTATACATTGACTGAATCACAGAATTATTTCAGCTTCGCAGATGGTAACGATGCACTCATAATTTTTGCTTGTTTTTTGATAAGTCCCACAGAGATGCACTGTACTTTTTGCTTGCTACTAGAATGGTCATGGGATCTTAATTCTATGAAACAAGAATATGATGTAGAGAGTACACTCTACTGTACTATTCAATTCATGATAAACTCAGTATACAGACAAGACCTGCCATATTTCGATTATACTCTTCTATACCTACGTGGACATCCACAGTTTTTAGCACTTAATTAACCCTATGGCTTTTAGAACCTCACTCTGAACATTTACAACATTTTAGGATTCGTTGCATTTTTACTAAGAGACTTAAAGGCATGGAAATGTGTACCCATATTCATCTTCAGAACTTACAGTATTATACACAAGCTTGCTCCTCTTCAAGACATTTTTTCCTGTTCACTACTGAAATCTAGCTTAAATCGGGAAGATTCAGGTTCAATAAAATGTTTGATTTTCCATCCATTCTCTTGCCATAGTAAGCAGAAATCATCATCAATTATGTTAAAATGCAATGCATTAATCACATATTACACATAAACTTCAGAATCCACTGCTACAGACGTAATATAGCAAACACATTCAATCCTTCACTTCATCACAGTAACTCGTACACAAACTAGGAAAAATATAATCTAGGTCACTGCTCAACAAAGATACAGAAAATCAATTGAGAGATACGAGACCTCTTATCAACACAAAGTACAGTGTAATCAGAAACAAAGTTGATGAAACACTTCAATAATGCAGGTGACTCAGATCTAATTTGCATAGATGCACTGATACATCATCCTGCCACTCATTGCCGTGATCCTCACCTTCGATATTCACAATGAAGACACTAATCAATGAGCTTTTAGCAACTGATACAAACTCCTCTTTCTCCAACATGGTAATACAATCAATAAGATGAGAGTAACCGGGACAATATCGCTCGTCGATACCAATCAGCTCTTGCACTCAAATATAGAAGAACAAAATCTTGTTGTCATGATTGACAGTGCAATTTCAATACTGGAAAGATAGGTCACTTTTATCAGATGCAAAACAAGAGATTGCTTTCACGACTCTATACGGTGACAATGAAATGCTGATGAAGAGAGAGCATAAGCCACAGGTATGTTAATCCAAGATATATCCTCCACATGAAAAAAAAATCAGCATGAACGATCGCTTGCACATTGTAGAAACAGTTAGAGCAAGACACTTTGATAGATGTCGCATGTGAAACCATACAGACATACCGGCACAATAAAAGTGAAATCCCATCTCACACGATAAGTTTGCTCTAAACTTTGAACTTGCCGAAGTCCCAAATATGCACACACAATACAAGCATGTCCATAGAGCTGTAATTTCCATGACACAATAAGAGTTAATGTACAGTACCTCGCTACAAATAGATAGAAAGATATAATGGAAGCAGGATTTAGTTATGACAACGGTAGTGGTAACTGGCAAAGAAGTGCTATGAAAGCGATACCTTCCATGTCGCTTGAAATTTCCAGCAGACGACACGATTTAAGGAGACAGCGACAGCGTACGACAAGGACGTTACAGCAGGAGCGCGTGCTGGATACAGCCAGCGACAAGCAGCCAGCTCAAATGCTGTGAATAATACATGCTGTATCGCGTAGATTGGCCTCAGGGTCTGAGAGGAGGATACTAGAAAAGCCAAAGATATCTTATTCCATTTTCTATCCTCTTTTCATACCTCCCTCTCTCTCTGTCTCATTTTTTATAGCTTGTTTCCCTCTAGCACTGTCCGTGGGATAAAAAGCACGGAGTCGAAAACCCGAGATCGGACGATAGAGTGTGTCAGGACAGAAGGAAGACAAACAATCAGATTGGGGCGGGATTTAATTGCCTCGAGTCAGACGGACATTCTTATTATCGCTAACAAGTTGTTAATTACTTCTACGTGGAGACGTCAAGCCTTGTATCGTGTTTGTGATGGGGAATACATTGCATACTCTGACATTTAGACGTATAAAATAATTAAATGAGAAAAAAAAAATGCCGGAACAGCAGAGCTACTCCACCTGTAAAATGATCCGTTATATCTCTCCAAACTATAATTAGTTTTGAGTAACACACTTCACACATATTATCAGTCTGTGATAACTGCCATCCACACAGGTATGTACACTTCAATACTACTATGTTAACATCTACGCATGATATGGTTAGTGAGAGTTTCTAATGTACACCACCTACGTGTACAAGTTTATAATGAAACAAAATCCCTCAAAAACTCATCAAGAAAAAAAAACACAATTCAAAACTTTAATTCTGACACACACATGAACATGTTTAACAAATGTTATACATAAATTATAGATGAATGTATAAATATATTACAGTGTGTTGTATACCCCCCCAAAAAAACAACAACAACAACAACAACACAAAACAACAAACCAAACCACCCCCATAAGCAAGGATTATAAAGCAAAAACGAAATAACTTAAAGCCCAAGTTTAGTTTTGGAGATTTTTTGTTATTTGAAAGCTTTATGCCCCAAAGTCATAACCCTGCAATAATAGATTCTGAATGTCTTTAGTTTTTTTTAATTAGTTAATGAAAAATCTCGGGGGGACCCCCGAGATTTTCGACTATATTTTATATTATAGCATCTAAAGGGTTAAAAAGGCTTTAAGGTTGCATGTGATTTACCTCATCTGAAAGAGCAGACTCTGTTCTTTCAGATGAGGTATAACTCATATAACCTTCTTTTTGTCTTTAGGTTTTTAAAAAAATAATTAATGAAAAATGTCGAGGGGGACCCCCGACATTTTCAGCTGTATTTTACATTATAGCATCCAAAGGGTTAGAAAACACCGCCCCCTTATATGAGCGTATACTCATATCTGAGAAGAGCAGAGTCTGCTTCTTTCAGATGAGTGTATAAGACAAATGTAACCTTAAGCCTTTTGTAACCTTTGATCTATAATAGTAAATATGATTAATAGTAATATAGTGTATGATAGTATATTTCAATATAGTTATATACATGTATAATTTAAAAAAAAACTAGAGACATTCAGAATCTATTATTGCAGGGTTATGACTTTGGGGCATAAAGCTTTCAAATAACAAAAAATTCCCAAAACTAAACTTTGGCTTTAACACCAAAATTAGCATATTTGTGTCAAATTTTAAGAAAAATTAGTGAGTTACATGTAAGTGTCAAAATAGATCATTTGCAGGTTGATCACCATTATCCGACACTTTTTTCATAAAATATCAAGTATCCTTATATTTCGCACTTTAAAAGGCTAAAATACTTCTGCTCAAGTGACATCTTAGAAATGTGAAAATGTGTAAACAAAACGTATGGGCAGACGTCCATGCTAACATCATAGAAACTGGCAAAGTTGCAACTATATATTTATGAAATTTCCCAATATGATGCACCACGCGCTACCCCGGGGTATCGTTGTACCCCGGTGTACCACGTTATGCAGCGCCCTCGTGTCCAAACATGTATTTTCTTCAGTTATGATCACTAAAATCAGTGGTTATGATGCAGAACCTGCGCAAGTGCACAACAAAAAGGCATCAATTTAAAAAAAAATGGGTAAAAATGAAGCTAAATTTGTTATTTTCACACTTATTACATAACTTTTACATAATTTTGTAACCCAGGGTACAGTGCAAAAAAAAAAGAAATAATTCAACAAAATAGCAGATTTCTAGTTGGTATCTCAAGGTATCATTTATGTCATCATAAAGAGCATGATTAAGACTTTTAATATTGATAACTCTCAAATGGTTTTCTCTCACTTTAATATTGCAGTGCAGTCTCTGAATGCAAATCAGACAGACATTTTTGTTATAAACTCCCCAATTTAACGGAACATAGCTCATTTCAACTTGATTACCCACTGTTGTACAACAACTGAAAACGTGCCGCAGGGTAACTGACACTGATTGTTCATATCATTCCCACATTAAACGACCCTGACGGCAATTTGTAGGCCAAATATCGTGAATAATTCATGTGTCTCCAAATTAGTATGGGAAGCTCATTACAAGATACAAGATACATCCAGTTAGGTAGTCAGGTAATTTACATCAGTCTCATTGCAGTAATAAAGTGATTCATTTGACTAATAATGACCTTTAGTAATAGTACACTGTACATTTAGTTCATGATTGAAGTACATGTACAGTACAATAACTCAGCATTTTGTAACTAATAACTAACCTTCGTCTGCACAATAAATTCTTTAATTCCTAGAAAAATATAAAAGATGTTAAGCTAGATTTTAGATTACACAAGGTATGTTTTGAAATGTGAAACTAAGAACTCTGGATAAACATTTTCACAGTAGAACACCTTTATTAGATGTTTTTCTTAAACCATCCAAACAAGCTCAAATCAGATCAATGAAGAAATCTTATTGCCTGATGTGCAATAATACCTAAAAGGGGAGTAAACTTCACTTCCTGGCTCTCTAAGTTCATTAACATTCATTGTAGGTCCATGGTTTGATGCCCATCAAAATCTGCTAAAATCAGATTATGAAGAAATCTTATTGCCTGATGTGCAATAATACCTGAGAGGTGATTAAACTTCTATTCCTGGCTCTCTGAGTTCATTAAACATGGAAAAACACTATGTTTGATGTCCAGGAGCAATGGATTATTGACAAAGACAACATGAACTCAGCCATGGAAGAACAGAAAGTTTATACATCTGGCAGTTGGTAAAAGGCTACAAAATTACTGGGAAAATTCAGACAATCTGGGCTAGGAGTACAGACAGCGTTATCCAGAATCTAAGATGCTTTTAGCAAATCAATTGTAACGAGAAAAGCTACATGTATATTCTGGTTGATAACAAATCTCTAAATGTGCACTTTACTGCTTACTGCAGACTAAAAGTGAACATTCACATGAAAGAAATCAGGGATACTTTATCCAAATTAGACCTCGTCTGCAGACAATTGATGGGAAATCGGCAGGGCTGGGGAATGATAAAAGACGTGATTTCTCATGCAAATTACGGCAGTAAGTTATTTATAAACCCCTACTACTTCTTAAATAAAGCAAATCTTTTTACAAGGAGAATCTAAATAAGAGTCTGATAGGTTTCCATGATGAGTTAACTCATTGCCTGCTGGGGAATATCTTTTAAGCTATCAGTGGGTAGAGAAGGCAGTCACTTCTACCCCGCAATCAAATTTATTTTGCAGGGGTTTTTGTCTGCTAACTATTATTATTATTATTATCCATGGTTTATTGTTTATTGCATCGCAGCCAGAGGCTGAATTGTACAAGAATTACATAAAAAAATATATAAATACATGAAATATACAATTATTTAAAATATAACATTGGCATGGCATTATTAGATATGAATTCCTTCGTATATTTGAATTTATGAAGTTACTGTTTCAGTCTGACGTATAATCAAAAGAAATTGTGAATTTGATATCAAAATTCTTGGAAGGTGTCAATTATCAGAATCATATACTAGTATTGTTTAAAGTGATAGGCTTACATTGTGGAGCTTCAATCTAAAAAATTGTCAAATTTTGATATCTGAACTACACAGTAGTGTTCATATGGACAAATAAACACCCTAGAATAAAAAAAGTTTGGAAAGTTACACTGCCAATGGCAAGTTAATGCATGAATAAACAATTAAAACTCGGGGCGAGTTTAAATAGCGTAGGTGTACACACAGTTAGTCTATGGGAGAAAATGGGCAGGTGAATCTGATCAACTTACAATTTTCACTTTTTTAAAGCACTAAATAATGATTTGGAAATACAATTTTTTTCAGGGTGTCACATTTAGACCTTATCAAAGACAATGGTAGCATGGGGAATCATGTAGCTCAGATTTTTTTAACTGTGGTAAATGTTAGCCAATGCCTTTAATAATGTGGATGAAAGAAGACATACTAGTGAGGGAGCTACCAGACCAGTGTGCGTACATAGCATTTTTGTACATGTTTTTTTTTAAAAATGTTTAATTTGAATTTAAATTTAAGGAGGACCTAGGAAATAGTAAAAACAGTAAGTTATTTATAAACCCCTACTTCTTCCTAAATGAAGCAAATATTTTTACAAGGAGAATCTAAATAAGAGTATAATAATGTTTAACTATTTAACTAAGAAGTTCCAAAGTTTCCTGAAAATTTTCAAAGTTGGCTTTAGATGAACCATTTCAGTCATTTAAACTTCACAACTTTGATTACAATTGTATAGCTTATTTACTATGATTTAGTGTTCAACCTACATGTACATACTACATTTCATTTTTTTTTATCATTATCATGTTGAAAAAGTGAATCAGTGTTGCAAGTAATTTGCTTTTAAGTAACAGAAAATATACAAAAATGAGATGTAAAGTAAAATGAACCCATATATATATATTTTTTTAAATCTATTTTTTGATATCTATTGCAATAATATTATGATATTTCCCATAGGCTTAAGCAAGTTGAGGGTGCATTCTACTACCTACATGTAGGGTGTATATAATCCTTACTTTTTCAGGCCTAGAAGCAAAAGTGAACAAAGCTGATTAAAATGTACTTCGGCTCATAGGGTTGATGTAAATCATTGAGGTTGTTAACTGTATTTACGTATCAACATTCATTCAACAAGAAATACAGCTCTATCAAAATAATTGTTATTATGGCAACAATCATGCCTTTCAATTTTGGCAGTGTTCCCTCTGTGGGTGATTAATGGATCAGTGTTATGACGCAGTGAGAATTACTACGCACCCATTAAAAGCGACACTTCCCGGAACAGCTCCAACTGATGCCAGGATACTGGAGGTGGGCTACGGAAGGAAATCCCTTCAGTACTGGAATTATGTCAATCATTTTGGCGATGTGATGAGCTGTGGCTTAAAGGCATCCTTAAATGACGTGATTGGGGGTAGTCCTCAACTTGGGCTGAAACTACTCTAGAATCAAGAAAACTATACAAGGATTATCCTGTGAAAATCTTGTAGTCAAACATTGACTCATTCTAAAATAACTAATGTCAATATCCCTTGTGGCAGGCAAACATGCTGTGTGGCTGTCTATGGGGCCTATTTTTATCGTGCCCCGATAGAATTAGTGTTCATGCTTGATTCTCCTTATGTAAACAAATTACAGACAAATCCTTCCAACTGGGAGATCTACTCCAGCTGGTGTATAGTTGGTATATATTTCAACTGATTGGTCTTGAGGCATTTTCAAGTGTTCCCAATCATGTCACTAACATTTAACCCATTTGAAATGTTTTATTTTCACTATAACACACATTTTCTATAGACCCCAGCACAAGATGTCTTGTACTTAGTCTCCAACGGGTTAACAATGTTTCTAGTTGAAAAAAAAATCTGAGCTACATGATCCTCTGTGCTTTACATGTATATTGTCTCAAGGTCAAAAAAATGAAGCCCTGAAAAAATTGTAGTTCAAAGTGATCATAAATGCTTTTAAAAAGGGAAAATCAGTGAGCAACCTTTCCAGTTTTCCCTCTAGTAGAATTGTTGTCCACAGGAGATAAATTTATGTGGCAATATTTATCTGGACAAATTTTGGTAGTGACAGCACAACTGTCTTTATTTTTTGTGTTTTCGGGTGTTTACTTGTCCTTTCAAACACTCTTTTGCGGGTGAAATATCAGATGTCAAAGTTTGTTGTCTGCAATGTTAAATACGGTCTTTAATGATAACGAGATGGTTAATTAATTGCAACAATTTGTATTCAACTGTACAGACATTTAGAAAATTAAATGTTATCCTATATTTCTTTTAAAAACAGACTTCCATAATATAATCAAACTGCTCAGTGAAAATGAAAGTACACAAAGATTTTCCAATATAATCGTCACAAAGCAGCTCGAGACTAGTACTAGTTCCCCTGGGTTAGCTTTATTAGAATGATGAAAATCTGATGTCATTGAGTAAATTTCACTGAAATTTGCCTCACTCATGGACAAATTGACAAACCACACACCCACATCCACACCCATAGCCACACATGATAAAACAACCTTGATCAACATATTAATTTCATTTCTATTTATTCCATGTTGATACAAGTCAAACATTGTGCCAGCTGTTGAAATCAATCTCAGAATGGAGGTTTGAATCAGTTGCGGAATGTATTAATTACAGCCACAAATCTCCTATTCTCTCCTATTCCAGTGTATAGTTTTGGTAAATGATAAAAATAAAATTTTCTCCAATTGTTTGTTTTTCTTCAGATACTGATATTTCTATATATCATCTGGTAACGCCATGTCTATTATACACCCGTAAAATGCTTCTGTTTGTGAGAAATTGGTAAAAATACACAAGGAGTCAGGTCCTCAAAGAAAGGGGAAGTGGGGGGGGGGTTGCTGGTGGTAGCTGTGGCTGATTTTTAAATAGAATGTTTTGTTACATGTAAAAGCCACAGTATAATTATAATATTACAGGCTCGCTCGCAGAGAACTGAAAAATAAAACATTAAGGTTTGATACAATGTGGTAAGGTGATTGTTTTTTGTAATCAAAGAATAAAACAAACAACACACACACTACACACACACACACACACACACACACACCACACACACACACACACACCTTATACGTGTAACTGCCGCCAACGGGGACAGTAAAAAACAAAACACTCGTATACAACATGCAATCGAGGACACACACTCCGTCGTACAACATGCAATCGGGGACGTTTGTATGGTGTATGATATTTCACCAGTAACCGGGGAAGGGGGGGGGGGGGTGCACACAAATTTTGGGCCATTTCTAAGGCGCTTTAGCGCCATCTACGTTTGATTTCTGTGGCCATTTGAGGGGTGGGGACCGTTCCGTTTTCTAACGTCGCCAATCTGATAGTGGAGTGTCATACTTACGTCCCCGGTTGAAGGCGATTACACACACACACACACACACACAAAATTGATGTTTGAAGTCATAATTCTGTCCTGTACTTTCTGAGAGACTGATTGAAACTTGTTTGAATCTCGAGACTGAAAGTATGCTCTACATAAAAAGCAGTTTGCGCACATACAGAATCAGAATCAGTTTCCGGAGTACCAGGAAAATGGACGTAAAACACAATGCTTTCATTTCTTTTTATTGGTTAATTTTTTTAATTTTTTTATTACCGCAATTGTCTGAAGTAGTGCAGAAACAGAATGAGAAGACCCAAAAGTGTAAGCAGTGGTTTTGAAGCACACATTACAATTAACAGAAGCATTTTTGCAAAAGTTTCTCAGGGAATGATACTTCTTCATGAAAAGAGATTTCACACATTGTTTGAACGTTTTAAGGCAGAGTATTGTTTTAGTAAATAAAGAAAATTTAAGTCTTTACTATTGTCTATTTATTGATGCATTGTAAATCACATGCTCTGCAATGCTTTCATTTTTTTAAAGAAATTGATAACACATACAAATGTTTGTGTATAGGGGTGTGGAGGAGGAGGGGGGGGGGGTGAGGGGAAAAGGCACTATAAATCTCGGGGTAGGGGACTTGCTCCAGACTCTCTGGCTACATGTATGTTCTGTTAACCCGTTGGAGATGATTTGATTTCATTATAACACACATTTTCCACAGACCTCAACACGAATTAACTTGTACTTCGTCTCCAACGGGTTAATCAAATAACTCCAAATTGAAGAGTATAGGATAAGAAGTAGTTTTGTCACATTTTGACGAAATTGAGTTAGTGATTGTTTTGAAGTTGTTACATGTTGGGAAATTCTTTGACAAAATTTTGGTCAAATTGACCCTTCCCTGGTAGGGGTCAGGGGAGGGGTCAACCGGGTTTAAATTTTTAACTTGGTCTAATTTCTTCAACATACATCTCAAATTACTCGGCAACTTACAAGGATTAAGAAAATATATAATTTGTCATGTATTTTGTGCTTTGTTGATGTGATATGGGGTCACTTCCGGTTAAAGGTCAAATGAGGTCAAATTTAAAACAACGTCCAAATTTGAGAAATTGCATATCAAATTGTCCGTCTTAGAAGACATTCCAAAAATAAATACAATTAAGTGTTTTTGACATTCATTTATTCAATAAATATGTTTGTTTTCCTGAGACCCTTGTTTTTAGAAGAAGAAGTATTTCCACAATATTGATTATTAATTATTGGAAATCAACAAGTGTGACAATGTTTGTTTTTGTCCTATATTCATCTTTTATTGTGTCAATTAACTTCACCAAGTTTAGATGTACAACTCAAACAATTTTGATCAGTAGACAAATTTGAAAACTTTGAGCCTCTGTTTCTCAAAAGTAGTATTATATGACTTCAGTACTTCTTATTTGTACTATTCATTGAGTACTCCTTGTACAAGTTAACATTGACTTGTAATAATTGGCTAAATTTATGACAAAATCCAGTGCTAGTTGCATCCCCAAAGGATCGCTGAATCTATCCAATTACCAGACTATCCCATCAATCTCTCAGTGCCCTCTCTCTTTCTTTTGAGGTCAATTCTCACAATGATGCCACAGAGACAGACTAATCCTTGGGAGATTGGATTGAATTATTAATTTCTAGAAACTATTAATAAATAACACCTGCTTGTCATATTGCAGAGCAAACAGGTCAACTGTTAATTAATAAGATGGATATACTGGCAATACAGATTTATTTGGGGGGGGGGGGCACAGGGAGAGGTGTCACTCCTAAATATAAGTGGTAATCAAGCTCGCTGAAGCATCTTAAAATTCAACCCTATGTGGAATAGTCTGAGTTATGAATTTCTGCCTGTAAATATATCATACAGATGTACTATGTTCTTTAAAAAAATAATCAAAGTTTAGACTAGAAATGTATCCCTTTTTATCAGATGCTGTCAATGCCATTTAAAGTGGCAATACTTTTTACTTATTTACTGTCTTCAGATCTGTAATATGTATGTGTGATGTTCATATATGCTCTTATACTGCATTCTCGCGTGGTTGAGTGTGCTAAGTTTGCACTTGGCTTAGATTTCATGCCATCTCTGTCGAGTACAGCCCAGCTTACACCAACACAGTCAAATCTTGCTGCTACTGCTCATTTAGCAGTGATGTGCGTGAGACACGGAGTAATTGGGGAGATTCTCCAAGGCATTACAAGGTGTGGAAGGATGAGTCTGTCAAGACAATACGCAGATAAGATAGTGGAAAGGAATAGTTAAAGCCAACGTTCTTTATCAGTTCAAGATGGGGAAATCAATGCTGAAGAGATCTATCTATAGTGCTTATTTAATAAACAAATCATCTTTTTTTCCAGAAAGGGTGTTTTATGGGAAGATTAACCCACCAGGCATGTCTCTGTTTAAGTCAAAAAGCACTGCGGAGGCGCTGCGGCTGAGTGGGTAAGGCCGTGGCATCCGGACATCGAGACCCGGGTTCGAAACCTGCCACGGCCGGCGTTTGTGTCCTTGGGTAAGACACTTCATCCGCATTACCTCTCTCCACCCAGGAGTATAAATGGGTACCTGAGAGGACTGAGAAAGCTATTTGTGAATGAATTAGCGAGCGCCTAACAGGCTGCCCGTGCTAAGGAATACTCCCCAGGGAGTGGCGGTGGCGCACATAATGTGCAGGCTTGACATGGGTCCAATGATCAGGGGGTAATGTGTGACGTCGTGTGAGCATTGTTCTACAGTGGTACAAGATGATAAACAACTCACCTTTCACCTTTTTACCTTTCACTCTCCTGATATCTGACTAGGTGGGTATGAAGAAACTGCAACTAATATTTTGGCGTTCAGAAGAACAGGCAATTTTCAGGCTGGGTGCCCCCTCCCTCCTCCTTTTTTGAAAATTGCCATACAACAACTAATTCAATGTTTTACTCTCTTATTTAATGTGTTCTTTTCACGGGTTTGAATTCAAGAAAAAGCACACAGTCCTCAATCTTGTTATATTCTATGGGAAAGGGCATCATCTTTGACAGGTGGTGATCAGCTATGAAATTTCTGCCCCTGCCTCACTTGTAACATCTCACAGTATAGTACCCCCAAAGATCACTGTGCCATCACCAAGACGACAAGCATCTTACATCACAATCTTTGTCATCTCTGATGACTGTCAATTCTTCGTTCAGCAAGTA
>JZLH01S0573743.1:22820-33648 GCA_001188425.1 Eucidaris tribuloides
TGCAAAAAAAGTAACTACCGGCGCGCATTTTCAAACATACCATAACTTTTTACAAAAACAAGTTTGTGGCAAAATAATTTGGCAAAGAGTGTGTCCTACCACTCATTGACTAAGCTCTGAGTGAAAATGTATTGGTCCAGTGGCATGCATGAATGAGCATGCATTGAAGGCTGAAACATGGCCACTTTTCAAAAGTCACATGAGTCATCTCTTATGCCAACAATTAGGTAAATAATAACAATTTCTCCTTTATTTATAAAGTGGTGCTCACTCAAGCATGTTCATGAATATCAACCGCTTATGTTCGTACAGCACGTTAAGATAACATTTTGCCTGAAAAATTCGAGGATTCAAATATTTTTGCCAGTAAACTTAATGATTTTACAATGTTCAAAGATCGAAAAGCTGAAATTTTTATAATTGCCCTCCACCGAAAGCGAAAATATGCAAAAAGTGCCATTAAGATCTATGAAGAAGGATCAAACGATAGAGATGATTAACATAAATAGTCAATTTAATACATGTCACCACGAACAGCAATTTGTCAAAAATCTCGCATCAAAAACCTCCCAAAATGACCCCTTGTGAACTTTGAAAAGTGACTTTTTGCCTTTAATATGTGCTCACTCATCATGACTTCATGGATCAACTCGACATTTTCTACACACACATTTATACATATACACACATATCCATACACATACATATACATACACATACATACATCCTTACATACATTCTTACACATATATACATACATACATAAACGCACATACAGAGAAAACGTGTGTTGTGTTCAATGTCTTAATTTCTGTTGAGCCAAAGAGGGCACTATAACATTCTCCCTCTACTCTGCACTTTTAATAATAAACAAATCAGACAGTTGATCAGGCAGGTATGGTAAATGTGATGTTTATTTGTCCAATTCAGTTTCAGCATGATAGATGCATGTAATTTTCTTTTTTCTATTTGCTAATTAAATTGTCATTGTGCAAATAAGCGAGTTTATATATAAGCATGGTACAAATGCTAATAGAAATTGAGTGCCAAAGTGTGGTGTCTCTCTGGTTCAGAAATACATGTAATGCTATGTATACAAGACAATATGGCGGAAACCATGTGCAGCTGGTTGTGATCACAAAGAGAAAAGTCAAATTATATTCTCCAGTCAAACTCAAATTTAAATTTAACTTCACAACTTCCCATATATTTCAGAACCAATGTGACATCATCACCTTAGCACTTTATTACACAAAATGGATACATAGAGTAATGAAAAACAAGTTACATGTACATCTAATAAACTCCTTGTCATAGTACATGACTACATGTACATTGCTGTGAGACTACTACTGGGCAACCTCGTAGCTAGTTTGCAACTCTTATTCAAAGCTACTTGCTGTAAAATTTCTATAGGGAAAGCCACACTGCAGGCTATCATAGCCACTTTGCAATATTATGCGGGGATGGCGAAGGGGGGGGGGGGTGAGATGTCGAAACAAAATAGGTGATATAGACCTGTGTACCACATACCCGACAAGCAAGCAAGCAAGCAAAAAAAAAAAATATCTGATTTAATGCTGTGCTAAAAAAGTCTATGACTTTGTTGTGAAGAATTAAGTCTATAAACTATGCAACTTACATTATCTTACAATGTAAAACGAGGGGACAGATGGTTCTCTGATTCTGCATAAATATTACAAGAAAAATTGGCATTTGCCAACAGAATATTTTTAGGGTGAAAATCAACACTAACAACCATTTCTCCCTACACTGTGGGGTTTGATGCACGAGTTCCTGTACGACTGTTTCCCAATTAGTTTCTTATTCTGTGGCAGGCCTAACCACCTAAAATGAAACTACATGTATTTGCAAATTCTAATACTAACTCTAACCCTTCAACTTATCATTTGACCCCATTGACTCAAAAAAATTATTTGCTTTTTGATTTTGCACCTAATCACTGAATTAAATTAAAAATGAACCTTTCTAACTGTAGTTATAGGCAGAAAACAGCATATTGGGACAAATATCATTGACCTTTGGCCTTTGACCCTTGAGGGATTTAGCTGAAAATCTTATCATTTCATCCGTACCCAATGTTTTATCCTTGGTCCAGGTTTTGTTAAAATTCCTAAAGCGGTACTTCAGTAATCTTGTTCACAAGAAAGTGTGGAAGCACAGAGGACAACCCTAAAACATAATGCCTCCGGCTACCTTATAGGGTGGAGGCATAACAACAAACATGTAGACTTTCAACCAGTCATTAAGAGCATCGTTTTGGTGAATGGACCTGCCACCGCAACCAGATTTAAGATTGAATGAATGTCTGTCCAGGGCTAATTTTGGTTTGTTATACATCTGATGAATGGCCCTGCCACTGCATCCAGACATATATGTATCAAAAATATTATTAATTTTTAAAAAAAGTTATAAAATTGACCACACATACATTTTAGAGTGCTATAACAGTGAATATTTCTAAAATTGCATCTGATATTGGCACTACTTATTTGTTTTTAACAAGGAATGTACCTGATTTGATAGACTCTGGTTCAAGTTTTCACACCTTGGAAATACTGGACAAATGAACACATGGTAAAACTGTACAAAATAGTCAAAAAAATAAGGATTAAGTAGATTTTGAGGAGGCATGCTGCACTTATGCTGCTATTATCAGCTATAATTGTTTGTCTTATACAAACACTTCATATATATCTAATTTGCTAACTTGATTAAATGTTAGCAAAACAAAAACAAAAACAAAAAAACCTAGTGGTGTACAAATAAGGACATATCTTGAAATGAAAAAAAAGAACCACTTTACGAACGTCATAAACTGTGTCGTTTGTTAATTTCAGAACAATTTGGAAAATCAGCTGCATGAACAAATTTAAGACAATTAACATCGTGAGACACTATAAACATGAACAGACATGTATGAATTAAACATGTTTGTCTTTTTTGTCCCTTTACACTGTGTATGACATCAAAGTTCAGTATTAAAGGCACTTTTTAGTGCATATCTTCCTAGAGTTGAGATAAGTAAACCATTACTTAGAAATCTGACTAAGTGCCAGTCTCAAGAATGCACAGGCACATTTAAGTTCATCTCTTCTAAGAGTTAATAAACATTGAGTACAGATTTGATTAAGTCCCAGAACGCACAGAATGAAAGGCATGCTTTAGTTCATCTATTTTTAGAGTTAGGATAGGCTAAACATTATGTTCAGATTTGATTCCGTTCCAGAATGCACAGAATTAAATGCACTTTTTAGTTCATCTGTTCTTAGCGTTAAGATAGGCCAAATATTAAGTACACACTTAATTAAGTTCAAGAATGCACAGAATTAAAGGTACTTTTTCGAGTTCATCTCTTCTTAAATTTGAGATAGGCTAAACATTAAATACAGATTTGATTAAGTTTCAAAATGCAGTATTGGTGGTGAAAATAGGGGCATTTCTGGGGGAATTGGCTGACTCCAACTTAATTCTTAGGGGAAGGGGAAATCAAACCAAGCCCCAAATGAAGGGTATTAAATGCAAATCACTCTTCTAATGGTTAAACCCCCCTTCCCCCAAATTGGTTGTTTGTTTGGAGTGACAATTACCTGCGGACCCCTTTTTCAACAAAACCTAACCATTAATACAAATCAAATAGTCTGAGTCCTTTTCTCACTCCCATCCCCACCAGTGAAAAATGCTATCCATTTCGAGATCAATGTGGGAAAAAATTCTTCTTTTTTCTCCTTGCATCTATCCAAATATACTCATACATTATAAAATACCTTGTAATTTTGTACATGAAGCATGGAAAACTAACATGGAGTGTACAAAGTTTTTTTTTACAGTTCATGAAGAAATGAAAAAGCTAATATTGGAAACTGCACAAATTTGTGAGCAGACAGTCACAGATGTTACATGTAAATGCAAAACAGGAGAGTGTTCTAATATGGTAACAGCACTATGTATTTTGATGCAATTTCATGCAAATGTATATTTCAAAAATGCCGTTAGGTATTTACACTCAGGGGCGTTGATCCAAGGAAAGGGGGGGGGGGATGGGGCAACAAATATATTTTTATGGCCCCCAATAATTTTGACAAAATTCATAAAAACGTAATAAAATATTATATCCAAAAATTAATGCACGGCGCTTCACAACCATCAAACTTTAACAGAAAAATACTACTAAATCAGGCGGTAAATTTTTAATTTTGTATGCAAAATTTTATATTGTAATAATCCGCCGAGTGCACCAAAAATTTTGACATTTGGCGCCCCCCTGTTTAGACTGAAGCATGAACTGATATGATGGAGCTGTTTTTGTGAACACTAAATGTATAAAAAATGGAAATGTGTCTATTCAGCCAGTACTTCACAATAATTGTGGAGGTATTTTATACCTTGCTGCATTTAATGCTATAATTGTTATAATTGCATAATATATGCTGTATGGAATATGGCAATGCTAAGTGGATAATAATATATTCATACACTTAGTGAGATAATACACTGTATATATGATTTGACATAAATATACAAATCAGGATAATTATACTTGAACACTTTTGCATTACCACCGCAGAACACAGCAAATCACCACATTTGAAATACAATAATTTGGAAATTGACAGTTCAATCTTTCTGCTACGTGGGACAGAAACCACACAAAAGAAAAATTACACTCAATGAAAAAAAACAAAACAAAACAAATTTCACAGTTCTGTTACAAAACAAAGAACATTTCAGAAGTAAGAGAATGGCTACAAATTGTATTCACAAAATTAACAATTACATGTTAAAGGAAAAAAAAGACATGTCAATAAGACACACACAGAATTCATTGATCAATGTAATCTACAAAATGGATACTATTAAGTTGTCAAATTTGCTAAGTGCCGAAATGATCACTGTCTATGAAGACTCTCTCTCTATAATGACCATTTAACATGATAACAAGGTGCACTTTGTAAAACCTGCAAAGAATGGTCACTTTTGTGAATGTAACAACTTTGGGGTGGTCTTTATAATAAGATAGTTGTGTTACCATAGCAATGAAATACAGTAAATCAAAATACACAAAATTTACTCAAATGATGTGACACGACCATGAAATCGAAGAGCTGATGTTGGTGGTAATGCAGAAAGTGACGTAGACTCACGCCGACGATCGTCGCATGCAGCCAATATATAGTGATGCTTCTGGCACCGACATTGATTATTGGATTAAACAAATTAAGGAACACGCAATCATGCTCAACTACCCTGGGTCTAGCGAACTTTGTACACTGCCGGGGAGTTTCTTATTCCTAACCAAACTGAGGTTGGATGTAATAACGAACCGTTTTATAAAACGGTGGAGTATTGTCTCGAGTCCAAAAACATGATATATTGTGTGAGGAACAAAGATTTCAAAAGTGAAAACAAAAGTTTGGAAGGGATCGAGGATGGAGTCTAGGCCGACCGTTCCGAGTCATGACGCCGCTGGAAAAATATTTTTCACATACACTTTGTGCATATGACTCGGTCCGAGGTCAAGGCCAAGGCCGGCAAAATTTGGCCTGGAGGCCGGCCTTGACTCCGTCTCTGGAAGGGACTGTCAAAAATGCTTATAAATACCATACTGCATATTACTGGAATATGTTCACTGGGTAATGATATAACCTAAATTTCATACCAAAGCCATTGATAGGGTTGGCCAAATTGGTTTCCTTAGGCTACAACATGGTACCCGTTTTCGTGCAATTGCCATGGTAACCATGATGCTTCACGTCGGAACCCACTGGTCAACGATCATTACATGACGTTAGGATCCATGTTGTAACTTACTGAATCCAGCTAGGCCAACCTCTATCTATGACTCTGCCTCAAGTATCATTGGCTATGATGACATTAGAATAAAGCCCAAAGTTTTCCATTTTACAAATGCCAAATTTTCTTTTTCTCCGTTTTACAAATGCCAAATTCTGTTTTTCTCCGTTTTACAAATGCCAAATTCCGTTTTTTTTCCCGTTGTAATTCTTCAATTTTTTGACTTGAATTTTTTTTTGAAAAAAATTACAAATAATGTCAAGCTTACTAGGCCCATGGGGGTTTTGATTCTGGTTTGGCGAAATATTTACAGGTAAAGCATCATGATTTCTTTGGCTTTATTAGGCATCTCTTTGGTAAGTAAGTTTGTTTTATTCAATAAATATTTATTAATTGATTTTTTTTTTGGGGGGGGGGATTTTTAGGCATGATTTTTTTTTCATTTTTGTTCAAAATGATGCTGTTTTCTGTGTTATACCTCAAATTCCGTGAAAAATGGGCAATGCGGAAAACTTTGGGCTTTATATTAGTGTCATTGGCTATGATGACATTAGAATAGAACAAAAATACAAAATTGAAGAGCCCAGTTATATGAAGAGGTCATGCATGTCCCTGTATGGACAACGTTTTTACTCCAATCTTGCGGCAAGGGCTTGCACAATCAACATCAAAACCGTGAGGATGATGGACGCTTGAGCGACCAACGTAGTGCCCCCGGTGTTCATGTCGCAGTTCAGGGCGTCCAAATCTTCAACGTACTCGGCACTGAGCCACTTTTTGTAGGTGTTGCGATCTCCGACGTCGACCAGGGACTTCGTGGAGTCCTTGAAGAGGAGATTGGAGCCGGTATAAGCCGAGGAGTCGAACATCGAAAAAGTTGACTGAGCTGAGGGATCGGCTTTGAAAAGGTTCTGTGAAAGTAATCGAGATTAAAATATTGCAATAAATCACAGGAAAATACCAAACAATACAATGCAGTGGGTGTTATTTAAACCCCCAATCCACCAGTGTTGTAGTCGAGTCATGACCTTCCGAGGCCAAGGCCGAGCCCGAGTCACCATTGTCCGAGGCCGAGGCCGAGTCACCGACTTATTTTATAGTTTTAACCTTTTAAACTCACTTTGAAATCCTACAATTAACTGAACACAATTATTCAACCAATCAACCATCATTCTGTTTCATTCAAATCAACCAATTACTGAAATTTATCACTGAGAAAAATTCAAACAAAGCAAAGCAAAACTGCTGACTTTGTAGTAAAAATATTTGATGTAATTGACTAGATGTCATTAGAACATTTATTTAGTTAATGAACGTGCATTAACTTCACATTGCCTGTCTTGTTGAAGTAATAGAGCAGCGACATAGACAAACATCAACCTACATGACATATATACATACAGCTGCACGAGTCTTATGGGCCGGATAAATATAAGTGTTCAGAGGTGCATTTACTTAGCTTCATGTTTTGTTAGGATTTCCACAATTTCTTATGGAATATTTGTGGAAAATATTTCAAAATGCATCTCCAAACAAATGAGATGGGGTTTATTCTTAGATTCACCAGATTCTATCAAATCTTGCGGCCTCGACCCGAATCGCCGAGGCTGCATGGTACGAGGCTGAGGACGAGTCAGAGTCACGGGTTTACAAGGCCGAGGACTGGCAAAGCCAGACTTGAGGCCAAGGCCAGCCTCGAGTCCTCCATCTCTGGACTATGGAACTTGTTTGATCTTTCAATGATCTTTCAATGACCTCCAAGGTCTTTCAAGGTTCCTGACCGATCTTTGAGGGGTCTTCGTGGTCTCCAAACTTTTTGAAATGGTTCAAACAGTCTTTTAGCGGTCTTTCAGCAGTCTCTCAATTTTTTTTGGTGTGTGGAAAATGTGGGAAATGCATTCACGGGAGATGCACAAAGATGAAGAGAGTGACCCCGAGGCTGGCAAGAGATTTTGTGTGTGGAAAATGTGAGAAAGGACCAGGAGGGATGGTGGAACATGTGGAAAAGTCGTGTGACGAGGTGGAAACGGTGAAAGAGTTTTTGTACTTGGGGGACAGGGTGAGTGTGAGTGGAGGGTGCAAGGCAGCTGTGACAGCGAGGGCAAGATTTGGATGGGTGAAGTTTAGGGAATGCGGAGAGTTGTTATATGGGAAAAGGCTTCCTCTGAAGGTGAAAGGATTAGTTTATAGTAGTTGCGTGAGATCGGCGATATTGTATGGGAGCGAAACGTGGTGTTTGAGTGAAAACGAGAGGAATTGGCTTTTCACTGTAACAACAGATTCGAGCTATCTCTATACGTGGAGCTAGGTGAGGATTGGGATATGTAAATTAACGATTTTAATGACTGAAAACATGACAGACTACCGTATTTGAGTGGTGTGATGAAGGGTGGTGGGAGTGAAGAGAGTGTTAGGAGTGTGGGGGTGCTGTGGATGTGGGGTGGGGGTGGTTGAGGTGTGGGGGTGCTGTGGATGTTTGGTGGGGTGGTTGAGGTGTCGGGGTGGTGGGTTAAGATAACCTTAACACACCCCACTCCCCACTACCCCTTGTGGAGGGGTGTGTTACGTTACCTTAACCCACCACCCCACTGGTACTTGCACCTTACCGCTCCCACACCTCAACCACATCCACACCCCACATCCACACCACCCCACACCCCTAACACTCCCGCTACTCCCACCACCCCACATCCCACCACCCCAATACCCCTTCGCCCAAATAAGGAAGTCTTTCATGTTTTCAGTCATTAAGATCTTTAATTTACGTATCCCAATCCTCACCTAGCTCCAGACATAATCAAAGAAAACTTGCTGTTGTTACAGCGAATAGCCAATTCCTGCGCAGCAAATTTTCATGTCCTTTACAAAAGTTGGCAGTGCTCACTCAAGCATGAAACAATTTCAGACTTTCTGGTGTCATATGAAAGAAGAGATTTTCAGCTTTCCATACATATTACCATTTTCAAAAATTCGAAATAATTTTTATTTGGGGGCGATTTTAAATGTGTATCGTTTTTTCTGGGACACTCGGTATAGGCAGTTTGGCTGCTATAGAGAGGTGGCCATCAAGATAAGTTTGACTGTACATTAATTAAACAAATACACTAAATAAGTAAACAAATATCCATAGATAAATATATGAAAAGATTAATAAGTAAATGAATAAATAACCTTTGACCTTTGATCGACATACTCTGAAATCCAACTTGGGCTGTATTTTGATATCATGTATCTTTATACCAAATCTAATTAAATCCATCAAACATTACTAAAGTTTTTGAACGAAAACCAGTTCTAAGTTATGGACGGACTGGGCATTACTACTTCCCCCTCAGACTCTGTCGGTGAGGGGATTATATAGAGTGTTCCAGAAAAAAGGAAACCGGATTTCATGGCAAAAATATTAGTGAATAATTTCTTCAATGAATTAGGTATGATTGTAAAGCTCTGTTCCTCTTCTTTCATCTGATACATAACTTATAATTCACCATTCACGCATTATTGAATTAAAACAATGGATATTGGTGCTACCAAAATTTCATTTGCACATGCATATTCCACCTTTGAGTGCCCTTTTATGGTAGTAAATGTAATTATTTTTAAGAAACAAAAGCATGACATAAAAATTCATAATTTCTTCTTTTATCTGACACCTCATGCGTATAAAATGATAAATGTATGCCAGAGAACAAGTAAAATTAAAATATGCCTGTTTTAGCGTGATATTTAGAATAAATCCATTTTGAGGAATTGGATCACGCATCGGCTGGACTTCACACAGATATTCTTGCTCATGCACAACAATAGGCTTGCCGGAGTCATGTTTGGTTGCTGGCTGCCAAATCCAGGAAACAGGGTTAATGAATGCATTTGGAACATTTCTGAAAACAAGCATCTTTTCAAACTGTCTTTTCTCACTGATACATCGCTTATTTTTCACAAATGTGGTATCATGTGAAAGAAGATAAAATCGGCTTTTCAATGTCGAAGATACTCTCAATACATTCATGCATGACAGTTTTAATTTCAAATTTGCTCGTGCAAATGATTTCATGACTGTGTCCGTTCTTATTGTCTTTTGCTCAGCCATGCATGAATGGGAATCTCTGTGACTGGTATCAAATATTATGCTTTCCAACCATGTACGATTTTCTTTTCATATTTGTTATTGAGATATAAAAATATCTTCATCAATCTCGGTTTCCTTTTTCTGGGATGCACTGTATATACACTGATGCGAAAGTTGCTGGTTGATACTACGACGAGCCCGAGGTTACGTGGACTGTACTACTTTTTATCATGAGATATACTTTAACCCTATTTTAACTGGGCTATTTCAGACCATGATTTTATTATGGGTGGGGCGGGGGGTCATTTGACCCCCGCCTTCAGAAATCTCGCCGGCCGAGTCGCGGCATCGCCACGCGAAATTGATGGGCCATCAGAAGCCGAGAGGTAAACTACACGACCGTGTATATTGTAAAATTTTCACAAAATTTATTTTCTCTATTTTTAAAGTAATTAATTATGCAAATAAGTGCATGAAATTATGTTTTCGCCTATAACTCACTTACAATAGCTAGTAGAATGCTAATTTTCGGTGAAAATATTCATTCTGACATTTCTCACAATTATCTACAAAAAAAATTGCCGAATTGGAATTAATTCCTTGTGTATTTTATTGTTTTGTGAATTTCTTATGTATTTCTTTGTTTTTGTGACCTTTTGTTTTTTATTGTTTTTTCGATGAAATTTGTTGGGGACACTTTTGCAATCATAAACAGCAAAAGCAAAAATAATCATACATTTATGATTTTTGGCTGAAAACACGATTTCCATTGATTTTGTACACGAAATCACGTTTTTGAGCAATTTTTGGGTTGACATGCATGTATAAAAAGTCGCGCAGCGTCGTAACGGTACGTCCGATTTTCGCGAAAATTGTCTCAAAAGATGCGCAAGACTTGAAAGTAAAAAGTCATCGAGCGACGCGATCAAAAAATTTTGCGCGGCA
>JZLH01S0573765.1:0-10444 GCA_001188425.1 Eucidaris tribuloides
AGTTATACACAGTTGGCAAAACATGAAATATACACATTAATAACACTTTGAGTGCTATCGGCGAACCGGTTCGCCCACGTACAACACCAATGAGGTACTATCGGTGAACCGGTTCGCCGAGAAGACAATCGGATCCATACCTTTTAATTCGAATGAAAAATGTCACTGAAGTTCCTACCAATGACATTTATCGGAAAATGAATATAACATGAACCAAATAAATGAGTTAAAATGTATTGTCTCGATAATATTTGCAATTTTACAGAAAATCGTGCAATTTGGAAAGGTTATGCACACAAGTCCGAAACAATCCAGTCCCTGGTTAACACACCTGGATTTTTAGCCCAGCACCCAAAGTGTTAAAGGCCCACTGCCAAGGGTCAACTCAAACATATAGAGGATGAGAACAAGTCTTCAGATACAGGCATTTGTTAGGGAATATGGACAGTTGTCGTGTAATAGTCTACGGATTGTGGGAGGAAAACAAATGTTGTATTTTTCCATACCACTATGGCTGTTTCCACTGCATTATGAGTATCATTAGTGCACCCTTTTTATAAGTTTAGTCAAAAGAGGGCATTATTACACTTTGCCATGGCAGTGGGCCTTTAACCCGTTGACATTGATTTGATTCAATTTTAACACATATTCTCCATAGACCTCAGACTGAGATATCTTGTTCTTGGTCTCCAAATATTATCACAACTACAAAACCTAATGGTCAATAGTAGTGATGGTCAAGTGGATTTTAGGTGTCCACTAACTCCTTCATACATATCTTATGACTTAGAATTTTATTAATGAGTCATTTGATAAATAATTGAATAAACTAGTGCAGCTGTTTGGCAAGTGGTCAAGGATTTTTGTCAGGCTCACACCTGTGTGTATCCTGTGACCATGGGTTGCGGCTGAAGTGTATTTAAAGAAGTTAGTTGATTTATTTCTTTGAATTATCGTTCATTTATTTATATCTATATTCATCAGTAATGCCAATTTACAGGCAAAGCCTGGATCCAGACCCTTGCAATTTATTTTCAGGCTAAACGTTGGGTTATCTTGACTGTAAATAGAATGGTTCATTTTACATGTAGGTGATTTTCATGGCCCCTTATGTTCAAACTGGCATCCCGTATAGATTGATTCATTCATTGAATGATATTTATCTTTTATTTTTTTTTTGGTGGTGGTTTTATTCATGCATCCATTTTGTAGAATTTGACATTTTGTGCAATATCACTATCTATTTTTTTTGTATTTTCTAAATGTAAAATTGAAAAAAACCTATATTTCAGTTGCAGATTTTAGCATAAATTGCCTTTCGTCGAGACAAGAACACAATATAATTACATGGTGCTCTATTAATACTGACTGTTTGAAATTATTTTGCATTCTTTCATTTTGTCGCCTCCATTATTCAGAGAGTGAATGTCAGTGGCCTGACACAAAAGCCAACCAGCGTCGGAGGGAGTTTTGTGAAAAGGTCGAAGGTTACGGTAGCCTATGTAGCTGCGAGGATCCAGCACCCATTGAAATGAACCCTGAAACGGTAAGTAGAATTGGTAGCAAACAGTGTATATTGAGAGTCCTCTTGGAAGCTGTTGCCATCAGAAATAAAGATTTGTTATTCAAGCTCCACTGTCAAGGTGTAATCAGTCATCAATTTCCATGTATTTATTATTTATTTATTCATTTATTTATTTATTTATTTATTCATGTGAATATATATTTATATGTATATATATATATATATTTATGTATTCATTCATTTATTTATTATGCCTGTGACTTGTGTATTGATATGCATATTTATTTTATCAGTACATATTTATTCATTTATTTTTAAAATTGAATTTTGTACTTGCATATTATCTCAGTTAATTACGTTTGAGGTCATTGTGAATAAAAAGTGTTAAAAATGTTGAAATGTATGAAATATTCAAAAACCTTGCAGAGGAAGAGGAGGGGGAGGAGATAAGTAGTTTGTAGTTTGTTGTCTTGTCAAATTTGTGAGTGACTATAGATGCATTAACCCTATACTAACTGGGGGGGGTGGGGTCAATTTGACCCCCCCTCTCGACGAATTTCGCGACCATGCCGCCGCGCAAAATTTTTTGATCACGTCGCTCGCTGACTTTTTACTTTCAAGTCTTGCGCATCTTTTGAGACCGTTTTCGCGAAAATCAGACCTACCGTTTTGACGCTGCGTGACTTTTTATGCATGCATGTCAACCCCAAAATCGCTCAAAAACGTGATTTCGTGTACAAAATCAATGGAAATTGTGTTGAAATGAATTAATTTTATGCTGTTTATGATTGCAAAAGTGTCCCCAACAAATTTCATCGAAAAAACAATAGAAAACAAAAGGTCGAAAAAACAAAGAAATACATAAGAAATTCACAAAACAATAAATACATAAGAAATTAATTCCAATTCGGCAAAATTTTTTTTTAGAAAATTGTGAGAAATGTCAGAATGAATATTTTCACCAAAAATTAGTATTCTACTAGCTATTATAAGTGAGTTATAGGCAAAACCATAATTTCATGCACTTACAGTATTTGCATAATTAATTACTTAAAAAATAGAAAAAATATTTTTTTTGAAAATTTTACTATACAGTCTCGCAGTTTACATCCGGCTCTATGCGCATGCAAATTTTCGCGGCGATCGCGTGATCGGTGGCCGAGATCTGAAGGGGGGGTCAAATTGCCCCCCCCCCCCGTAAAAACCTGGTCTGAAATAGCCCAGTTAAAATAGGGTTAATAACTTTAACAATTGATGTATTTAATTAATTTCTTTTTTTTCTTTATTACCAGCTGATTAACAACAGGGTGTTCAATGTGCCAGTAATAGTCATTGCCAGCAACAGACCCAACTACCTGTACAGAATGCTGAGGACTTTGCTCTCAGCACATGGAGGTGAGAACTTTATTTGTTTATATTTTTACTTTTTACTTTTTGGGGGGCTAGGGGGTGGGGGATCTTTTTGTAGTCTAATTGGAGAAACCTTATTCACTACATGCTGAGCAATGGTCTTGACAATAAATTTACCACTGCAATCTCTGGGTTACAATTTTTATGATAATACCAGTCAAACATTTGTGGCAGAGTTGTGGTTCAGTGGATCTCACCTAGAGATCCCGGGTTCGAATCCTGTCACGGCATCTGTGTCTTGGTTAAGACTCTTCTCTCTGCCCAGGAGTACAAATGGGTACCCGAGAGGATGAAAAATTCCGTTGGAGGCAAAATTGGCTCGAGCGCCTTATACCCCTTTCATACTGACAGCCGAAGTGGAGTTACTCCAGAGTCCAGGAGGAGTTACTCCACTTTGGAGGGCAGTATGAAAATTCTGAGATTTTCTCGATCCGGATTCAAAGCGGAGTAGTCAACCCACTTCGAGAAGAGGGTTACAGGCAGAGTAACTCCGCACCGGAAGTGCAGTTCGGCTTTACTCGGTAATCTCGCGCGTATTTACATTTCCTGTCCCAACGTCACAAGCGAGTTTAGTCATGGGGAGTTTGATTTCGTGGTTTGATTTTGTTTTGTAGTGTGTTCTGACGTAAGTTGTCCTCCTGATTTTCAACGAAAGTACCCGAAATCATTGCCCTAACCATAGAACGTATAACTTCAACATCAAGTTCGTGAACTGATGATATTTGAGTCAATCCCAGCCCGTATTTTCAATCGTGTTTTTGTACTTAGATCACACTATAGTCTGGCAAGAGAATATCATTGTGAGATATCAACAATTAAGCAGCCATCTTACGTAGGCCGACAGACCAATTAATAAGCGACTGATTGCGAAATGTGCATGAACCGCTTGTTGAGGAAATTC
The DNA here is from genome assembly GCA_001188425.1 of Eucidaris tribuloides. Classification (NCBI taxonomy): domain Eukaryota; kingdom Metazoa; phylum Echinodermata; class Echinoidea; order Cidaroida; family Cidaridae; genus Eucidaris; species Eucidaris tribuloides. The sequence continues at coordinate 3,837 of JZLH01S0573765.1, forward strand.
AGCCACACATAATGGCGCGAACTCGCATGTAAACCATGGAAACGACTGCGGATACACCGCTGTGGTACTTTCAAGTATGAAAGGTATCATAATTTCAGTCCGCAGTATAAGCGTATCAACTCACTCCAGAGTTACTCCGGAGTAACTCCACTTCGCCTTCAGAATGAAAGTGGTACTAGTGGCAGCCTGGCTAGGAACTCTCCCCAGGGAGTGGAGATGGTGCACACCTGTGCAGGTGCGATACGATCCAATGATCAGGGATGGTAATGTCATGAGAGGGTGCCTAAAGAATGATGTTAATTCAAGACTATAACCACCAAATTTTTTACCTTTTAAAGTAGGTAATTATTATTTTGAAGTGTAATTTTTAAGGGCTTCAGTTTTTACACCACGCAAGAGACATTGATAGTATGCAGAGCCGTGTAGCTCAGATTAGTTATTATTTCCACTTTAAATTGGGAACATACCCTCTAGTTGAAGCCACAGACTAACAATGACCACAGTACAAAAAATGTGAGCTACATGTACATAATCCTCCGTGCTCTAAAGTGTCTTTGATAAGGTCTAAAAATGAAGTCCTGAAAGAATTTTATTTCAAAATGATGATTTAGTGCTCTAAAAAATAAAAATAAACAAGCACTCAGGTTAACTGGATTAAACTGCCCATTTGTCATCAGGCTATTTTATCCTCCATCTTAGGGGAAATTGTTCATTCATGCTTATCTTGCTAGTGGCAGCATAACTTTCCAAACTTTTGTATTCTTCGGTGTTTATTTGTCCATTTAAACGCTACTATGTAGCTCAGATATTAAAGTTTGACAATTTTTTAAATTCAAGTTCCACAATGTTAGCCACAGTGCCTAAGTCTGTGTTTGTTTCTTGTCTCCTGACAGTCAACCCAGAGATGATCGTTGTCTTCATCGATGGTTACTTTGAGGAGCCCCTGGAGGTCGTCAAGCTGTTTGGTCTGAAAGGAATCCAGCACACGCCTCTGGGAGTGAAGAATGCCAGGATATCACAGCACTACAAGTCCAGCCTTACTGCAACCTTCAATATGTTTCCTGTAAGTAGTCTCTCTTAACCCTTTCAATACTACCCTCAGAATATTGCATGCAAAGTCAAAGGAGTCTTGTTTCAATGATACTGTGAAGGTTGATACATGTAGGTCAATGATAATATATCTCGCACAAATATTTAGATTATTACGTCTGACCTTGAATTTTTGGAGATTTGTTTTCCTCCTAAAATTTGTAAGACCACATGGGAGATAAATAGATGTTATGAATGAAATACAGTGTGTCTAAAAAAAAATGGTCCAATTGGGAGAAAAATATCTAAGGTATGTAATTTTCTCAAAAGGTATGTGTATTTGGTATCATATTAAAGCAGTCCCATTCAATTTGCTTTTATAAGTCAAAAGTTGTGCATTTAAGCAAAATCACATTTGTCCCACTTTTGTGTATTGGTCATAATGACAACTGGTTTAGTGGTATTGTTAGTTACATGACTCATACAAATTGAATTATGAAAATCAATAATAAAACAAATAACAAATGCCTTTTTTCCTTCAGTTTGTTTATTTCTGATTATCTAGTAAATAAAAAAAATCAAATACAAATATCCCTTACTTGGCACTGAAATTTGATATTGCACATGTTCATGTCTTCTGTTTACCAGACTGCATTCACACTGACATCATGATGATCTGCACATCTCATTCATTTTAGCCCTTTTGTCAAAGTTATGTACCTCCTTTGTACATCAAATATTAGGAAATTAGAAATGTACAACCTGAATAATCTACTCGTTCAGCTAAATTGAACAATTGCACAATACTTTTCACACTCTCATTGGGGTTTCTTTGTTAAACAATATGCAGAAACTGCATGCACATGTACGGCACATACAGTATACTGGGACAAACGCGATTTCGCGTCATTGCAGAAAATTTAATATATCTCAGGATTGACATAACCAAATGAAATGAAATAAATTGCACTGGAAAGTATGTTCTTTTAGCTTTATGACAATACCCATTTTGACTAGGTTGTATATGATTTTCATGTATTAAAAAAACAATATCCGATTGGACCATTTTTTTTGGAGACACACTGTATATGTGCACATTGGTTTTTTTTAACAGCAATTACTAGTCACTGACTTGTCAAAAGCCAAGTGTAAACATGAAATATATTACTACCAGTTTGACTTGACAAAATTTAACCCTCCATTTTGCTTTTAAAAGCAAACTCTTAATTTACTGTAAATTATTTTTTCTACGCAGGTTTGAGATCTTTTCAAATGCTACCACACTTGTGTCAGTTGATTGTCAATTGTTTAATAAAAACACACATTGTGGAAACAGGCCTCCGCAAAAATATATCTAGAGGTTAAAAACAAATGTATATTATTGCATGTTGAGTAGTTTGTATGATGCTTCACATGAAAATAATGGTACTATGTGCCTTTCTGAAACGAATGTCATGCATATTGCAATGAAAGCTACTGAGCAAGCACATTATATCTAGGTTAGTTAATTCAAATATAGGTTAATTTTTGAAGCTCATCGAGTCTTGACAAGGTCAAATTAATGTTGGATTTTATTTTTCCTCTCATTACCTACAGAGGGCACAATATGCAATTATTCTGGAAGAAGACCTAGATGTATCTGAAGATTTCTTTAGGTAAGTTTAAATTTAGAATAGATACTAGAACGACGTTAAACAGGAAAAGTTGAAGATGTACGTACAACAAAATTAATATACTCACTTTGAAATGTGTTAGTCTTTTTTCTTCATCACAAATGATTTTTCTCCTTAGTTCAAGGTAATGTTAAAAAAAGCACTGAATTCATCATTTTGCTGCTGTGTGTAATCCCTTCTGCTTTGGAGTTAAAACCGACATAGTGAAACAAGAATAATCTTGACCAAAAATAGCAGTACATGAAAACAAATTATGTATTATTGTGAGAGCAGAACTACACAACTGTCATATAAGCACCCACACACACTGCATTCTGTCATACCACTGGAAATGTTGCCACTTAAATTAATACATCACTGTCGTCTCAGGTTAAAGCCCAAGTTTAGTTTTGGGGATTTTTTGTTATTTGAAAGCTTTATGCCCCAAAGTCGTAACTCTGCAATAATAGATTCTGAATGTCTTTAGTTTTTTTTTAATTAGTTAATGAAAAATCTCGGGGGACCCCCAAGATTTTCGACTATATTTTACATTATAGCATCCAAAAGGTTAAAAAGGCTTTAAGGTTGCATGTGTTATACCTCATCTGAAAGAGCAGACTCTGCCCTTTTAGATGAGGTATAACTCATATAACCTTTTTTTGTCTTAGGGTTTTTTTTTTAATTAATTAATGAAAAATCTCGAGGAGGGGGGGGGGTGGGGGGGGGGAACCCGAGATTTTCGGCTATGTTTTACATTATAGCATCCAAAGGGTTAAAAAGGTTATATGAGCTATACCTCATCGAAAGAGCAGATTCTGCTCTTTCACATGAGGTATAACACATGTATCCTAAAAGCCTTTTTAACCCTTTGGATGCTATAATATAAAATACAGTCGAAAATCTCGGGGGTCCCTCCCCCCCCCCCCCCCCCCCCCCCCGAGATTTTTCATTACTAATTAAAAAAAAACTAAAGACATTCAGATCGATTATTGCAGGGTTATGACTTTGGGGCATAAAGCTTTCAAATAACAAAAAATCCCCAAAACTTAACTTGGGCTTTAAAGTAATACATCACTGTCGACTCAGGGTAACATTGGCCGGCTATGGTCGGTCCATCCGAGTCGATATTGGTGAGTTACCTATTGGAGATGAATTGATTTCAATGTAACACGCATTCTCCATACACTCCAACTTGAGATAGCTCATTTTTAGTCTCCAGCAAGTTAACAGTTGAACATTTATGAATTCTTTCCATCATGAATGATTTAAACTTAAAATCTTCATGAGCTCATTTTGGATGAGTAAATCATCATTAATTATAACTTTTAACTTTTCTTCACATGGATATCATTGGTCTGATAGTTTCATATGCTTAGATTTGATATCTTTTTAAAATATTATCTTAACCTGTCTCTTATTTCACAGCTACTTCAGTCAAGCACTTCCAGTCCTTGAAGAAGACGATAGTGTATTTTGTATATCAGCCTGGAATGACCAGGTAAGGTTAAATTATGTGGCATTGTAAACCAAGAAAGAGAGACAAAAAATGGTCTAATAAGTTCTTCGCATGAAATGTGTGACTCTGTGAAATTGTAACCCAAGATATTTCATTAAAGGTATTAGCTAACATTTACCACAGTTAAAAAAATCTGAGCTACATGATTCCCCATGCTACCATTGTCTTTGATAAGGTCTAAAAATGACGCCCTGAAAAAAATTGTATTTCAAAATGATTATTTAGTGCTTTAAAAAAGTGAAAATCGTAAGTTGATCGTATTCACCTGCCCATTTTCTCCCATAGACTTACTATGTGTACACCTAGGCTATTTAAACTCGCCCCGAGGTTTAATTGTTTATTCATGCATAACTTGCCATTGGCAGTGTAACTTTCCAAACTTTTTTTTATTCTAGGATGTTTATTTGTCCATATGAACACTACTATGTAGTTCAGATATCAAAATTTGACAATTTTTTAAATTGAAGCTCCAAAATGTTAGCCTATCACTTAAAGCGTAGAAATTAAAAGAAATATATGGCCCAAACAGTGGCTAAATCATTTCACATTAGTTTTGTGTTTTCAGAGGTGTACAATATTCCTCAGTTGTCACCAACAGTTCTGTTATTCCAAGTATCATATTCATATAAATATTTTTCACTAGAGCAAAAACCAAACATGCAAACAAACAAATAATTTCCAATGGCTGGCCTTTATTTTCCTATTTTACTTGTGTCATATATTTCCAACGGTATTGTCTTAGCTTCTGTGTCAAATGAATATTTGAGGTCAAAGATGTATGTTTGGTTTCTGAATGTAGAAGTCCATTTGAATCTAAATCTTGGATTTTTGTGCACAAATAGTTGACTCTTAGAAGAAAACATGCAATGAAAATCATGTGCACAGCAATTTATTGTTTCAGATCTTGTGCCTAGAATTAATGCATTATGTGCAAGCAGCTCTTATTTCGTTTGCTCTCCCTTCTTCCCGTTATTTCTCAGGGTTATGAGCACAGCAGTGCAGACCCAGCCTTACTCTACAGAATAGAGACGATGCCTGGTCTTGGCTGGATCCTAAAACGGAGCATCTACAAAAATGAGTTAGAACCCAAGTGGCCTACTCCTGACAAGGTAAGCCAGCATTGCTGCTAGCGATGAGGTTACCAAGTAGTTACTGAAAGATGAGGCTTAAACTTTGGCCATATTTTGTTTATGGTACACAACATAAAAAAGTCACAGAAATTAAGTACAAAACAGTACAACATTTCATGGAAAACAATATTGATTTTATACTTCAAAAATTATATATCCAAAAAAATGAAGAATTGAATGAGTAATCAAAGAAACTTGTGTATACTTATCAGAGACTAGAAGGGAAATTCATTTACTACACATACATCTTTGATAGCCATATGCTACATGGAAGTACTGTAAAGACTGTAAACCAAATAATAACTTGAATAGTATTCTTCTGATAATGTCACAATATTTTTGGTTTCACTAAGGAAAATGGAATCTGACTTTTGGATCACCAAAGAAGACAAAATTTGGCTTTTTGAAGTACAGAAAACTTATGGTTCTAGGTTGCCCCTCTAAACTATAAAACTAATTGAACAGATGATGAACTCAAAAGCTATTCACAAGGGATGGTTGTTTGAAGACATGGCGCATATACCAGTGATTTAAATAAGAAATGCAATTTGTTTGAAACTTATTTTATGTCATTCAATTGAGAGTGGACTAATGTAGAATTCTGTCATCATATGTAACAAGTCTGTCAATTCCACCCTACTTGTTACTTATTAAACTGAGCAGAAATCAATCAAATGTCTCAATGACATGTATTTCAATGTGAGTGGCTTTCTACAGTTAAACATGGGTTCAAACCTAGTGTCAAAATCTAATCTCTTTTGTGGACAGAGGTCAAAGTATTCCACCAGGTTATCATTGAATTGTGTGAGCCATTGTATATGGATGTGATAATCAAATTGACATAGCTTTAATAACCCGACTTGACTTATTACAGAAACAGTGTGTATGTTTATTCTGATCTGTTACCATTAATCCTTATCTGTTTGTTTGTGTGTCTGTCTGTAGTTATGGGACTGGGACATGTGGATGCGTCTTCCTGATAACATGAAGGGCCGGGAGTGCATCATTCCTGACGTGTCCAGGACGTATCATTTTGGTGCCAAAGGAGTTAATATGAATAGTTACTTTCAGGTTTGTAGAAAAAAGTCTCCATCATGATCACAGATTGTGAAATATTTTGACATTTTCAGTCTAGCCTCTTTCCTCTAGTTAATTGTTTTCCCAATCATTTTTCACTTTTTATTCTATGTTTAAATTATTCCTTTTCCATATATCAGTTTGATTCCTTCATCTTTTATTTCCATATTCCTCCTCATTGTCCCTCCTTCTTCTTCTTCTTCT
>JZLH01S0573765.1:14105-28041 GCA_001188425.1 Eucidaris tribuloides
ACATAGGTTCAAACCTTGTGTCAAATCTTAATCTCTTTTGTGGACAGAGCGTAAGATATTCCAGCAGGTTATCATGAATTGTGTGAGCCATTTATATGGATGTGATAATGTAAAATTGACACTAGCTTAATAACCCGATTGACTTGATTACAGAACAGCTGTGTATGTTTTTTGATACTGTTACCATTAAATCCTTATTTGTTTGTTTGTCTTTGTGTTCTGTCTGTAGTTATGGACTGGAGATGTGGATGCGTTGTCTCTGATAACATGTAAGGGCGGGAGTGCATCATTCCTGATTGTTCCAGGACAGTATACTTTTGGATGCCAAAGGGTATATATGAATAGTTATGTTCAAGGTTGAGCTGAGAAAAAAGTTCATCGATGATACTGAGATTTGAAATATTTTTATCCCTTCTTCAATCAGTGTTATTTTATTCATCATCTTCTCTCTTTATTCGTTGTTTTATTTTGTCTTTCCGAATAATCAGCTTTTGATTCCTTTATTTTCACTTAACACATGCTCATTCCTATTTAGTCAATCGTTGTTGTATTGTCGTCTATTTTCTTCTTTCGTCGTCTGTTGTGTTCTTCTTTTTTTTTTCTCCTCCTCCTTTCCTCCTCCTCTTCTCCTCCTTCTTCTTTCTCCTCCTCTCTCCTCTCCTTTTCTTGCTTCTTCTTATTTCTCTCTTCTTTTCTTTCTTCTTTTTCTAATTTTTTTTTTCTGTCTTTTTTGCTGCTTTTTACAGTTCTGTACATTTGGTGAAAGAAATAAATGAAATAGAATGATGAATAGAAGAGTCAGTGGCTGTCAAACCAGTAGTACATGTAGTGGTGATAGCAATAGCATCAGCTGTACAGTGGAAAAATGCACAGGGCCAGCAGGCCAATTCACCATGGAAAATCCTAAAATTAACCCTGAAAATGTTGTAATAAGGAGGATTATTGACCTCTGTAATTGTAATGCTATGCATAACTATGCTGGGTACAGTGTGAGCAAAAATATGGCCCTTAAAAACAGGAAAAACAATCCCTGAAACTAAAAGTAAAAAAGGAACTCCCAAAAATGTTTAACGTACAGCTAAAAGAGCCCAGAAATACCATGGCAGTAAGAGTAATAGTTGAGAAGAAGAGTAGAACAGCAGTGTAACTATGCTCATGAAGTTTCTTGATGTAGCAGTATTAGAATCATGCATGCCAACATGTTACCCAGTGGTCAATTTCGTGTACAATGGTTACAAACATGAATCCTTTGACTCTTTCCATCACACAGAGCCTATACTTCAAGAAGCGTCCTCTCAACACAGCATCCCACGTCAAGTTAAAAGACCTGGATAAGATGACGAAGGATGCCTATGAGGTAGAGATGCACAGCCAGATCAGCCGAGCCAAAGTCCTGGACCACACTGTATCGCCGTGTGACGAGAACTTCATCCCGGACTCGCCCCCCGGGACCACTCTCGTCATGTACATACAGATGTATAATGAGAAGGATTACGAGACGTGGACGGCCATAGCCAAGGTCAGTTGTTAGTAGGGGCGTGACTGCAATTTGAGTTTTGATTTCTGAAGCAAGTGTGTTAATATCTCCTAAATAGCTGTTCTGACATGATTTGTATAAAATTAAACACTGACTATCGTAATTCAGAAATTCTTAACCAAATTGGAATATTTTAGTGCGATAAAATTTACTTGAGACAGCATTGACATCATGATACAAGAATATAAACCCTCAACTTTACTATAACTGGTAATCAAAATGTATGTATGCTCCATACTTTGTTAAAAATATTGTATGAGCTGCTATTTTTGTTTTTTCATGCACATGTATGACAGACTCAGAGACCTGTTCGCAAGTCAATGTTTTCTGTGAATGGTCTCGTTGCTATTCTATAGTTCCATTAATATATCTTGTCTACACACACACATACCCACACCACTTTACATGAGAATTATACTGCCTACAGTCATATCATAAAATACTGTACCAGTATGCACATATGAACAATCGAAAAGACACACACACAGGTGGCAGAATTCTCATATGTTGTTATAATTGTGATCTGTAGATGATTCACAAACTTTGTAAAAATAAAACCGTTACGAAAATAATAGCTTAAACAGTATTCTTTGTATTTATTGCTTGTATAATATTTACAGTTTTTGTATATTTCTTCTTTTGTTTTTACCACAGTGCTTCCAAATATGGGACCTCGACTCAAGGGGGTTCCATAAAGCCATGTGGAGGATGTTCATGAAAAAGAACCACCTTTTTGTTGTGGGTACGCCTGCATCACCCTATGCGTAAGTATTTCAAAAATTTTAGTTTTTTTTTAATTGTTGGTAATCATGATAATGAAAGCCGGTCTCATTGAGGGCTCAAATCCACAGAATATTGCTATGAATTTTGGGAAAAAGTTAAGACCTACTTTATTTAAGGAGCAACGACAGTATAGGACATACAAAACTGTAAAATTTGATTATTTTGGATAAAGAAAAATTTACACAGTTTATCTGCTCCCTGATAAAACGTTATTGTGTGTCATTCTCAACTATTTCCAGTAGGTTTGATATCCTTTTTTTATGTTTGCCTTGACTGAACCATAATTTGTGAAAGAGTATAAAAATTATGTCTGATGAACCAAAACTCTACTTGGGCTCTAATTAAGTATTATGTAAGTTTATCAAGGAATATTCCCAAAATAGCATATCAAAAATCTGTTGCAACAAATTTGGCAGCATGTTCTAATTCTATGATATCAATTTAATTAAAATGAGAAAAGGGACTGTTAATGTTGCACTAACAGAAAACATAGAGTGGGTCATTCTTTCTGGCAAGTTGTAATGGAAATGGACAATAGAGCAATTTCTTCCTCGTAAGTTTATTTTCAGAATCATTTAATGCTATTTACATCTTTATTATTATTACTGAATGGAAAAAAAATGTTCATTTTGTATTTTTATTCATAGTTTCTTGATAGGAGTTTGATAGGCTAACATTATGGAGATTTAATTTAAAAACATTTTCAAACTTTGATATCTGAGCTACATAGTAGTGTTCAAATGGACAAATAAACACCCTAGAATACAAACGTTTGGAAAGTTACACTGCCAATGGCAAGTTATGCATGAATAAACAATTAATACTCGGGGCGAGTAGAAAATAGCCTAGGTGTACCACAGTAAGTCTATGGGAGGAAATGGGCAGGTGAGTCTGGTCAAGTTACGATTTTCATTTATTTAAAGCACTAAATAATCATTATGAAATACAATTTTTTTCAGGGCTTCATTTTTAGACCTTATCAAAGACACTGGTAGCATGGGGAATCATGAAGCTCAGATTTTTTTAACTGTGGTAAATGTTAGCCAGTACCTTTAAGTATCATTTTGATCTTATTACTTTGCAGAAAATACAAACCAACAGACGTACAACCTATATATATCGAACAAAAGAAGGAAGAGAAGACATGACGAAGACTGTGATGGAGAGAGAGAAGAGGAGATCCAATCTAGTCTCATTTCTTCCCATCATTCCATCCACCGGTGTGGCGATAGCGAGAGATAGAATGAGAGAGAGTGAGTGAATGATTGAGTGAACGTGTGTATGTGAGAGAGAAAGAGAGATTGGCTGTGTGTTTGTGTGTTTCATGTTCACGATTCTTGCAAAATGATATGTATTTAAACACAAAATTGTGACCAATGTTGCCTTGAAAACATTTACAAATACCACAGTGTGTTTGCTATACAGCGACTCATCACAGTACGTTGGTATTTGAAGAATGTTTGTTATGTTGTGTGTGTTCATTGTTTTGTCTGTTGGCTTTTGTCTTGAAGATCAAAGATTGAGACTTATGTCAAAATTGATTGATTATATAGATTATTTATTGATTTTTTATTGATTAGTCTGATTAAATGTAGACTTACTTTTGAACCTTCATTTACATATGGTGTAGAAATTCAATGAAATTTGGTTCAATGTATTCTGTAATTTCAGAAAGTAAGTTACTACAATTTGAACAAATATTCTAAGGATACACAAGTAACACTTGTCACTCAGATTTGCGAAAATATGTCACAGGTTTTTGTTTTTAAATGACAATTAAATGTGAAAGACGATCAGTACTGTTAAATTGTAGAATGATTGGAAAGATATTCAAGTAGATACATAAATTTGACAATTTTGCCCTATTTTTTCAATTGTGTTTTGTCAAGCACTGGTATTTCTTAACCCATTGGAGACTAAGTACGAGTTAACTCGTGTGGGGGTCTATGGAAAATGGGTGTCACAGTGAAATCAAATCGTCTCCAGCGGGTTAAGAAATATGATTTGTTAGTTTTTAATTGACAACTACATTTTTAAAATTTGTATTGATAGATAAAATTATAAAAGGGGGTGGGGATATTAGCGACTTGGTTCAGTATATTTACAAATAGTGCTATAGAGCCAACTTTCATGTGTGTACTTCTATTTATATCAATAATATACTGCCAAAGTAATGTACTTGATACTTTTATACAGTATGTCAGTTTATCAAATATATTACAGGGGGAGAATGTAACCAAAGAAATACAAAGCATTACTGTTAAACAAAAGTTATGAATGCTCATTTATGTCTTGAGTATCTTATTAACTATAATCAAATTGTAAACTTCAAATGGATTTTGTTATAGATACAACATTTCTGATTTGTAGTGCCCAAATGATTTGATACAGTTAGGAAAAAAAAGTAAAGAAGTAAAAATAGCCTTCTTCATCAAATATGCAGATACAAATGTAATAAGGAGTTGCTAAACGACATCTTACAGATGATAGAATGTAGTGGGACTGCAAAAAGGTGGTGCACACCCCGAATAATTTATTGTAGATAGATATTTGACAAATTTAAACTCTGAAGGCATTTGAATTAGTGTTTCACGACTAAGTCGCCAAAAGTCGGAGTCGCGACTCCGACTTTAGAAAAACCAGAATCGACTCCATGTAATCACATATGTATGCCATATAAACCAGTCAAAAGATCAATGACAATGTGTGGGACTGTGGTAGAAAGTCAATTTTGGAATGATCGTAATCAGAGTTGAAACAACATAAGTTTTAAAATAATTTTCAAAATGAACTAACCATAATCATTGGTAATGAAATTGGACAACAATGGATTGCTTTTGCATCAAAATCACTGAAATCATTGAAGAAGGACACTGAACAGTCATTGTTTAGGCTGTAGTGTGCTTCTTTTACCTATTGATCAAAACAACAGAACCGAATGCCAAGAGTCGGCAAATAGTCGGAGTCGTGACTTATGATCGGCGACTAGTCGACTCCCAAAAATCCTGGAGTCGTGCAACACTAATTTGAATAGAAGTACATAAAGAGATCCAGTACTTTTTGCTGGTAAAGGAATCAATGTCTCCTGCAAGATACATGAAATTTCAAACTGAGCTGTTAAAGTCGGAGTATAGTTTTGATCAATTTGGCAGAGTTGTCATCAGTCTTTTAAAACATATGGTATTGTCATGAAAAACACCAGGAAACCACATTAAACGTAATGAAAATTGTTTTGAATGACATAGTATTGTGATGTGTAGCTGATCATTGATCAGATATTACTATGTACATTCCTTGATTAACACATTGAATTTTGTATTTATGTCTTGAAAATGGGCATTAATATATCATAATCTGTGGGTCTATATGAAAACGCAATAGGTTACAAATTCACATTTTACCATAATTTAATATTCATTGACAAGCTATGGGTATGGTGGCCAGCCATTATACACAGGTGGCTGCTAAAACCCAGAATGGACTGTATTTGTGCATTCACTCTGATGTTACTCTTATTAATCAGCCTTTGCATGCCTTTATGTAACGCTTAAGTTGAAGCCCAAGTTTCATTTCAGTAAATGGTGAAAATTGCTCTGAAACACTTCCTTTTTAAAGAAATTAATGAAAGAAAGATTAGGGTGCCCCCGACTTTTTTACCATAGGAAATGTTCATAGTAGTATCCGCTCTAAAATCACGATTTGTCACTACAGCGGACTCCCGTTGTAACGAAGTCCTTGGGACCGACAGTTTTCTTTTGTTGTATCAAAATTTTGTTATAACCAAACAGAAAAAGTATAAAGATATAATTTCGGACCTGAATTTCTACTTTGTTGTAACAGGAATTTTGTTATAACCGTGTTCGTTATAACGGGAGTGCACTGTACAACAATATTTAGAAGGTTTGATGTTGTTTTGTGATGTCTGGAATGACAATAGATGAAAATGTCTGACCAAAACTATGCCTGGACTTTAAAGTGAATTTCTCTTTCTCGGACAATCCAGACAATATTACCATGTAAGTCAAGATGGGTAAAACCTATGGGGCATTTGAATTTGATTCATATCTGGTACTGGTATAATGTCACCTTGCCAATGCATGTAAACAAATATTTTGTGACCATGTATTTGTAAGTTTTTACATGCATGTACTAAGTAATTAATGGAAATGCATTTTGTGAAGGTAAAATGTCACACCACTAGCACAAAGTTTGGTGAAGTTTTGTCTTCTAAAAAGTACTGTAAGTTAAAGTATATTTTGTGTGTGTTTTTTCTTGGTAGGAAATTAATTTACCATTTTCTGATAGTTGTATGATAGTAATTATTTTTATCTTCATTGTTGATGTAGCTTGTTTTCTGCTTGTTGTATCATGTATAATCATGTATACAGTAGTTGACTTAAGTTGAGAGAATTTGATGATTCCATACACTACAACATGAAGAATTCTTTGACAGAATATTTTTGATGGATCTATTGTTGCTAAGGAAAAGTTTGAAACAGAATACACGCTGTACATTTCAAATGTGGGCCGGACGCGTTGCTGTGAATTTTGATAGGCTTTATGTCCACAGCATTTATTCCCCATATTTCATGTAATGTCACTCATGATTATGAACTTCATCCCACACTTTTTCTTTCCAACAATTCAGTAAAAAGCAAAATGCAATCTTGCAAGTCAGCAGGTCTTAAGCATGTTTTAAATCTATGTAGTCACTCTAAACCCATTGGCTGCTGGAACAGGATGTGCCCTATGTTAACTCTACGGGATTTTTTAAAATCTCGTAGGCAACAGGTTAACTTACTGTAGCAAGTTGTGGGTTTTAAATAAGTATGTGTAGAGCAAAGAATATTTGATCTCTTTATACTCCACGATCAGCACTCTGTCTTGCCACGTTTGTACTATGCATGAATTTTTGGCAGGAAAACAGAAAGTACTCTGAAATCAGCAATCAAAGCAAATAGTGAAAAAAAAAATGTTTAAAGAGGTTGACTATAAGAACAGCATATATGTTGTTTTGTGTGGAATCACTCATTTTCAACAATTTCCTAGTGTATAAATGTTTATTTAAGTTGATAGTGTACATACTAGGTCAAATAATTGTGTTGGGCCAGGTGTCCTTATGGTGCTACTGCTATAGTGTACAAATTCATTGATGATGAAAGTGATGATGATGATGATGATCATAATTGATGATAATTGGAAATCCACGGCAAGCAGGCATTGCAATGGAATTATCATCAAATAAACTATCATGCGTGTTGCATAAGAAAATGTACTATTACATGGAAAAGCATTTTTAATCTATTTTTTATTTCAATTCTTTTGGGTGGGGCAGTGGAGCAAAACTTACCAGAATCGACTTGATGAAATTAGCTGACTTCCTGTTACCATGGTTACTGAGCAACGTTTAAACTTTATTTTAAGAAGTACAGTCAGCATCTTTCAGTTTTGTTTTTCGTTTTGATTCTTGTTTATAGCTTCTGCAGAACCAGACAATGCTGAAACAAACATAAACCTACCTCACCGCAAATGTGTATAAATTTGAATAATATTAATGCATGTTGTTTCAAGAATTTGTTTATTTTGTTAGAACAGATTCCTAGAATGATGTTTTAGTGAAGGGTTATTTCTTTTAGGATCACAGACCTACTTTTCAGTACTTGGTGTACGACTTGGTCACATTCATGTGAACTTAACTAGTAATAGTGTATCATGTACTGTTTGCATTTTGAACATTTACATAAATTGTGGCCTATCTAATTGAACAGTGCAGTAGTGCTGAATCCTGAGTAATTCTGAAAAAAAAAAAAAAATCATGAATCGGGGCAGATATGGCATAAACTGGCTTTGAGATAGAAGAAAAAAGATGGATTTTGTTTTTGTCTTCAAATTATCTGCAGTAAATCCCTGTACATGTATATGTAGCTATGAAAATTTCACATGCACCTATGCAAACAGTATTGAATGCCATTTCTTTTTGTGGACTTGCATTGGAGGATATAGAATTTGAAGTTAGGCAAAAATGTGTGCATTTTAACATTTAAAAAAGTCATGAATTTAGAATGCCAAAATATTATCAACAAGTTGAATACCTAATAGTAAGCCATTTTGTCTTACAAACAGATACTTGTCTGACACAATTTTTGCAATATTAATTTAAAAAATATATATGCATAAGTCAATTTTGATTAGATGATAAGCAGTAATGTTTAAGCCAAATTGAAACCAAATCATCATAGATTAAAGAAATAGGAAGCCTCCTAAAAATCGTGTCAAATCTTCAATTATTAAAGAACTACTACAAACTATTACTCAAATTTAATTACTCAAACAATCAGTAATCGGAACATTTTCTGCCAGAGTTATGACAGAATGTGTAAGAAGAGAGTTGCATTACACATAAATCATTGTTTGAACAACAGAACAAGCAAGATTTTAGTTTGTCTTTGAAAATGTATTTGTCCACCATAAAGCCTTACCTATTGATGTGTCAATTATGACAGCAATAATACTCACACATATGTCAACATAGTTAATGAGCAATTTCCAATTGCCCTTTGTGTTTCTCTGATTATGAAAAAAAAGGGTTTTCTAAAGTTTGGATTTGCAATATGATGGTGGTGGAGATGGATGTAACATAAAATGTATTCAACTTTAATAGAGGGCAGTGACATGATTGGGAGAAATAAAAAAAAATCTAGAACCAAACTGGGTGAAAGATATACCAGTCTATACACCAGCTGAAGTGTATCTCCTGGCTGGAAGGATTTGTCTTGAATTTGTTTACTTGAGAATCAAGCATGAACATACCAGTACCAGAAAGCTACACAACATAATTGTCTATCACATACTGATAATAATCTTTTCAAATGAGTCATCTTTTGACTACAAAATATTCACAATAGAATCCTTGCATAGTTTACTTGATTCCAACATAGTTTTACCCCAAGTTGAGGACTATCCCCAATTATGTCATTTACCTATTGAAAGAAATTGAGGGGTGATACACTTGCAGTGGACGATGCAAATCATTATATTGTAAGACTATAAATACGATTTTAAAACACATTACTCTCCTGAAATGATTGTTGATTGTTAATGCCATGTTTTTACTGCAATTTAGCTCACTGCTGGAATCAGGTATTGACTGCCAAATTGATATCTTGAGGATTGTAACATTTGGAGCATCCTTTTTGTACTTCCAATTTTCTGCCTTGATGGGCTATTTTGTAGATGAACGTTGGGAGTCTACAAGTTACAGTAGATACCATACTCTTTCTTACCTATCCAACACAGTCAGTCACATTAGGTACAGTATATTTATGAAAACTGAACTTTCGCTTGCAGTTGAGAATACCTCATGAAAAGCCATCTTGCCACATGGAAAGAAAAATACAAGGTACATGCTTATTCCTACAAATTACTATTTTGGTGCAGAATAAGATTAGAATTGTTTGGGAAAATTCTTATTTTAGGATACTTGTCATGGAAATGGAGGAAATGTGTCAAAAGTGTGTGTCCATAAAGGGAATCTCCTCAACCTTAAATAAATGTATTTATCACATTTGTAGTACACCCTCTATATGTTGTGTTCTAGATCTCATGGGTGCACGTAGTATTTTCATTTCATTTCATTGTTTTATGGATTTTATTTTGATGTGGTACGATTATTACAAAATCGTCATGTTCTAGTATAGTTAGTGTTTGTTGTAGTTTTAAATCAGTTCTTTTTAATTCAGAGGCACCAAGTTATTTCTTATGCGTGATTTATTTATTAGTGTGTACTTTAACTCCAAAGAACTAGCTTATTCTTGTGCCACTTTCTTCTTATTTAAAATAAAATGATTATTATTTGTTTAATTAGATGTCTGAATATGTCAATGGAAAAGCTCACAAGCAAGTAAGCAATGATTAGATGCAAAGATCATGGTAAAAGGAGAGTGTAATTTGTGAAGAAAGAATTTGTCAGGTGACTGGAAAAAAGGTTATGTATTGTCTATGCATGGGCGTAGCCTGTGAAAAAATTTGACTTGCACCTGGATTTTGGGAGAAAAAAAAATAATGTAAGTGCGCCCCCCCCCCCCCCCCCGACCCGACCCACCCGCTGAGCGACGTTGTTCTGCGTACTGGACGGTGCACTGGGTAAAATTTTGGACCCCTGGTATTTGGAGAAATTTTTTTCGTCACTTACCCCGTAACCTAATTATTCGACAGTCATTTTTTTTTTGGAAAACAGAACAATGAATCTTCAGAATAAAAAAACAAAAACCTTACAATAAAGTACTGCATTTTTCATGTCACTAGTTGTGAGTACTGATTGTGTTTTAGTAATCAATTGCACAATTCAACTGGTTATAAAGTCAAAAGACGTTATTAATGCCCGAGGTATGTGCATGAAATTATCAGCTAAACATACCGGAAACCACTAGGGCAAAACTTATCACATGCTGTGTTGTTGTGTTCTCAAATGCCTTTTATGTGTCAATATCTGATGGTCTATTGAAGTTGATGTTAACTTCAGTTTTATTGTCTTATATCTTGGATGTACATGTTTATATTTAATTTTTTTAAAGAAACGATTATTTATGATTACAGCGATTATGCTCGAAGAAACAAAAAAAATTGCTAGGATGTTTTTCCCTCACCTCGATAACTTGTTTTCTGTAAATACATGTACAAGAGTTTTCTTGCTTCTTCAAAGAGTTAGTTTTGTAATTATGTATTCTTGGAAATAAATACACATTTCACATGTTTGATCATTTTTGACAAAAAGTTTTGAATTTGGTCATTTGTGAGTGTGATATGTGACTGCATGGAAGTGCGTATATAAAGCGTGAGAGAGTGTATGTATACATACTGTATTTATATATGTACCAGAATGAAGACGGACAGATCAATAGATAAATGAACACTACACAAAAAGTAAGTACCCCCTCTAAATACCATAACTTTTTAACAAAACAAATTTGAGCAGTACACTTTAGTAGGGGTGTTCTTACATTCATTGTGAAACTTGTGTGTGAAAATGTGATTGATCCATCAAGTCATGCGTTAGTGAGCATGCATTAAAGGCAAAATTGTTACTTTTCAAAAGTCACAGGAGTCATTTATTGTGCCAAAATAACAGTACATATGTAATTGTATTTTGTTGTTGTATCAATAAAGTGTGCTCACTCAACCATTACATTGACATGGTCACAACCTCTTATGCTCGTTAAACATGTACTGATACATTTTGCTCAAAAATATCTGATTTCAATTTTTTCAACAAACTTAATGGATTTTACAATTTCAAAATTTACGAATGATTAACAGTTTTAAATTGAGCACACTGAACCATAAAATATGTGAAAAGTGTCTGAGGAGGTGTAAGGCGTTTAAACGATAGATGATTAACAATAACACTAACTCATTCACCAGAAACAGAATTTATTACAATCCTGTATCACAAATCCCCTAAAATAACCCCTGTGAATTTTGAAAAGTGACATTTGTACCTTTAATATGTGATCACTCATGCATGACATGACGGATCAATCACATTTTTACACAGAAGTTAGTCAATGAGTGCAGAAACACCCCTGCCAAATAATTTTGTTAAGAACCATTTTGTTAAAAAGTTATGGTATTTTGAAAAAGGGGGAACTTACTTTTTATGTACTGTTTAGATACATGTACTGTAGATACATGTAGATAGATAGATAGATAGATAGATAGATAGATAGATAGATAGATAGATAGATAGATAGGATAGGATAATCAGATATGCAGGTACATAAAAAAGATGGCAAGATATGCACAAGTGATCTGAATATTTTGAAAATGTCACTATTCTCCCAAAAACAGCACATATTAAACTAAGACTTCAAATTTTGTACTAAAATCTGATTTTTATTCAATTTCCTTAATATTTACATGAGTATCTTTAATAACAAATTTATCAAAATATAACATCGAGTTGAATAATCTATCATAGCAGAATAATACAGTGAAACCTGTATATAAAGACCGCCCAAGGGAGACAAGTGGTCTTTATGAGCAGGTGGTCTTTATGTACAGGTTCCTGTGATCACACATTTCAATGAACAGCACTTTTGAAGGGAAACCAAAATTGTGGTCTTTACAGACAGGTTTTCCAGGTGGTCGCTAGAGCAGGTTTCACTGTACTTTGGTACTTATCTTTCTTTTTGGCCACTCCCATAATTAGCAGTAACCACAGCGAATACAGTCTCTTCACTGTACTTCATACACCAAAGTTAAACTAAGTGTCGTACATGACATTCTTAAACTGTTGGAGACTAAGTACGAGTTAACTCGTGTTAGGGTCTATGGAAAATGTGTGTTATAGTGAAATCAAATTGTCTCCAACGGGTTAAAAGGAAATAGCATGACGAGAAGCTGTCCTCATTTGGGGATGAAACTAGAATGAAATCCACTGTTCAAGGTTTCTATGAAAATTTTGTGGTCAAATATTTATCACTTTTTAAATTCTCCCATCAGTATTCACTGTGACAGACAAATCGCCGTGAGCCTGGCAGAATGTTGTTAGCAAATGCTCTAAGCAAAATTTTGTGAACAGTATATTGTCTCTTAGTTGAAAATAAAACTTTCCCTATTTCTGCCTAACATACTGATAGAAGGACCTCAAAGACCACAATCGTTTGATTTCATGTGAAATAAGCCAATGGTTTTCACGTTATCACGTTACAAGCAATTTACTGTTAATGACATTTTGCTTAGATCATTTGGTAACGAATTCTGCCAGGTGCATGACAAAATCATTGTACAGCTAATTTCTACTAAGTTCAAACTTTAATTCAGTAAACAAATATTTATGCTTGTTTCTCGTTGACTAGTAAGCATATTCAAGACAAATACTTTCAGCCTAGACATACACGCCAGGTAGTGCATATACAGCGTGTCCCAGAAAAAATGTCCCTCTCGTAGATCACAGAATTATTTCCAAAATCAAGTTTTATACTCCATTGAGGTTACGTATTTAGAAAGCCCTATTATTTTTGTAATTCCTGTGAAAATTTCAAAGGTCCCGTTTCATTGGTTTTGAATACACAGCTTATGTAACGGCAGTGCTTCTCAACCCATTCCAAGTTTGATATAAAGAGAGGCACATCACAGACATATTATACCTTATTCCACGCTTCACCTAAATTATCTCAGCGACTGTTCATCCACTTTTTAAAATGAAAGTAAAACAGGCTTTCTAAATCTGAACACTAAATAAAGAATGATACTTGAATTTGGACGTAATTTAGCAGTCTATCAGAGGGACATTTTGTTTGGAACACGCTGTATTCGTATGTACATGTATGGTTCTTGAGACATTTTCAAGCGCTCCCAATCATGTCACTGCCCTTCAAGTAGCTTACTTTATTTGGATACATGAGATATATACAACTTACTAGAGTAGAACCCTGTCATAATGAGGTCAGATATATAAGAAAATCCTCTTAAAACAAGGTGATTTCTCAGGTCCCAACTCTTTATATTTCTTTGTTTTTGGACCCTAATATAGTGAGCAGTCTGATATAACAAGGTAATTGTCCTGGGTTTTAGGTCCTCGTTATGAGGTTCCCCTGTATAAATGTAAACCACCTA
>JZLH01S0573799.1:0-10495 GCA_001188425.1 Eucidaris tribuloides
GGTGTTTCTTTATATCTAAATGTGTGGTGCATGTGCTGAGAAAAAACAATTATACAATCTATGTAAATTAATGGCAAAATCCGTGCATTGTGAAGAAACGGAAGAAAGAGGAATTTGAGATTGGAAGAAACAGAATATTTAATGTTAACAAAACAGAAAGCTGTGGTATTTTTGCAATAAAAAGGTAATCCTGACTTAGATCATGATCACCTTACCAGTCCTCTGATATGTTAACCCATCTCTTTCCCCATTCACTGTTAAATCATGTGTTTGATAGTGGGCTATGAATTTTTAATCTCAGAAACGATTGGTTACTACTTTGGCAAGTCCATGATCATTGTCACAATGTGGAAAAGGAATTTTGTCATCACTTTTAACAAATGGTTAGGATGTGAAATTTTACAAGATTTCATAAAGGAAATGTTAGTATATTGCACAATTTCATGATCATTGTGGCATTATGGAAAAGGAATTTTGTCATCACTTTTAACAAATGGTTAGGATGTGAAATTTTACAAGATTTCATAAAGGAAATGTTAGTATATTGCACAATTCCATGATCATTGTGGCATTATGGAAAAGGAAGTTTGTAAATGACCTTAACAAATACCAGAGTCAATCCACGTCAAATCAACCAATTTTCAGATAATTTGTCACCCGACCCACTTCAATTTTGTTTAAACTCACACCAAATGTTCCCCCAAGTGTCTGACGGAAATTTCTGAAATATTTTGCCCCAAGGTCATACGGTTGCCAAGATATGGCCACACCTAGCAACCAACGCACACTCAAACAATTGAGCTTTACCAAATTTAGCAATATTTGATTAGCTGCTGTACCCAGAGTAGACAAGCTGGAGTATTCATTGTCTGGAAATGGAAAGAACCCCACGTCTTTTACACGAAAAATGTATTATCACTCAGATTTGACCTTTGGCTAGTGCACAGGAAGTCACCAAAAATGGCCTTAAGTGTCAAGATCAAGTTTTTTGGAGCATGTTTGGAGGCTCATAGCTACAAGATTAAAATAGCTTAGGACCCAATATCATGTCCACTGAAAGACCTTCACTTGCTTAAGACACTTACCAAAAATCAGCGTGATTTTGTCAGTCGTTTTCACACAGCGCACCCCCGAATTTTGACTTTTTCCAAAATCAACCAGGTTCAAGGTCATTTTCACCCCTTGTCCCACCTAGTAGCAACACCAATTTTTGTGTATTGATAGACATTTATCTATATTTTCAAGTGTCACCAAAGAAATTTTGCTACAGAAATGTATAACGCCTGATTAACACAGTTAAACATGGCTGTAAACACCATGAAATTGATAGTCTGCATTCTAGACTGTTCTTTGTTTTTCTCCTTAGAACAGCAGTCTGGAAGCTTAGACTAGATTTTAGTCTAGAAATTTAAACTACATGGTAGCAAACTCACAGTTCATGATCACTCTGCCTTGAGAATAAAGGTTGGGTCTCGTTGGGGTAGGGCAAATAGAAAAAGCAGTCTGTGAACAAGGCTATGAAACTGAAATCAAAGCATCACACTTTTTTTCAGTATTGGCTCAATTTCATAGTCTTAGTTCATAGACTGTTCTTTTTATTTCCCCTCCCCCTAAATTGACTGAAGTTTATTCCTTGATCAGAGTGATATGAATGTGAGTTTGCTACAATGTAGTCTAAATTTCTAGACTCAAATCTAGTCTAAGCTTCTAGACTGGTGCTCTAAGGAGAAAAACAAAGAACAGTCTAGAACGCAGACTATCAACTTCATGGTGTTCACAGCCATTTTCGACAGTGTTAATTAGGCATTAAACATTTCGGTAGCAAAATTTCTTTGGTGACACTTGAAAATATATATAAATGTCTATCAATACACAAAAATTGGTGTTGCTACTAGGTGGGACAAAGGATGAAAAATGACCTTGAACTTGGTTGATTTTGGAAAAAGTAAAAATTCGGGGGCGCGCTGTGTGAAAACGACTCGCGCAATCATGCTGATTTTTGGGAGCTGTCTTAACTCTTAACGTGCCGAAGTCGCAGATCTGCGACACATAATACACATAAAGGCCATAGAGGTTGAAATTCTCTGGCACGTTAAGAGTTAAGCAAGTGAAGGTCTTTCATTGGACATGGTATTGGGTCCTAAGTTATTTTAATGTTGTAGCTATGAGCCTCCAAACATGCTCCAAAAAACTTGATCTTGACACTTAAGGCCATTTTTGGTGACCTCCTGTGCACTAGCCGAAGGTCAAATCTGAGTGATAATACATTTTCTGTGTAAAAGACATGAAGTTCTTTCCATTTCCAGACAATGAATACTCCAGCTTGTCTTCTTTGGCTACAGCAGCTCATCAAAAATTGCTAAATTTGGTTAAGCCCAATTGTTTGAGTGTGCATTGTTTGCTAAGCGTGGCCATATCTTAGCAACCGTATGACCTTGGGGCAAAATATTTCAGAGTTTTCCGTCAGACATGTGGGGGAACACTTGGTGCGAGTTTTAAAAAAATTGAAGGGGGTCGGGTGACACCCATTGGTTGATTTGACGTGGATTGACCCACCAAAGAATGTCAGAAGTTTTAAATAATGAGTTTAATAGATAGGAAACTGACTGGGAAACAAATTTATAAATAATGAAGGCAGCAAAGAAAATTTGGCTGAAGTGGAATTCAAACCAACGACCTCTGGATATCAAGTCTAGTGCTCTACCACTTGAGCTATTCAGCCCTATGGTGGGATTTGTCCCTAATTAACCAAGTTTTAAATTACTCATTGTGTACTTCAGGAGGAGCGCGTGGATGAGAAGAGGCAAATCATTCAGAATTACCACCGTACTGCCCGCAAGGACCATGAAGACATCTTAGTACGTCGCCAGATCATTGAAGACAGAAAGGAGCGACTTGAGAACTTGAACGTTCAAAGGGTGAGCATTTGGTCTTTGATATACAGTGGGGCCCAGAAAAAATGCAATTATCGCGATCGCTAATTTCTTCTACATCATCGGCAAAATCTAATTGTTTTTTTGTTTCATTGGTTAGAACTTTTTTTTTCCAACAAAATGATACCATGATTATTGATTTTTAGTCAGGCATTTGGATCACAGGGCCATTTTTCTGAGGCAATGTAATTTCCCAAATTTCCTACATTTTTCACTCCACCGATCCTCGGAATACCGAAATATTCTCTCGTTACAGCGGGCCATAGATTAAGCTATATGCAGATAAACCACAGGAATGCCCTTGCTTAAAAGATTAAGACAATGTGAGGAATTGCGTTTTGTCTTTGTGGTATGCTATGTCGCAAGAAAATCTTAATGTTCTGCAGATCAGTGGAGTTTAAAAAGTAGGAAATTTGGGAAATGACATCGTATCAGAAAAATGGCCCTAAGTTCCAAACGCCTGACCGAAAATCTTGTTCGAAAAAGAATGTTCTAACCAACGAAACAAAAAACAGTAACATTTTGCTGATGATGGTGAAGAAATAAGCAATCGCAGGTGTTACATTCTTTCTGGGTGACCCTTTATATAACAAACTTTAACGGTCTGTATGTGTTCTCTGCCGTGTCAAGTATTTTCATTGTCCTTACCAGCATCAGGTTCATTTATAGTATACAAATACTGACTGCTATGAGGGGCACGGTTAAAATTATAGACCCAAGGTGATGTCAAAACCACGACTATGCCCGAAGCGAAGCTGAGGGCATAGTCTTGGTTTTGACATCACCGAGGGCCTATAATTTTAACAGTTCCCCGAATATTAAGCAGTCAGTATTTGTTTTATCTACCGAATATATAGATTCTTCTCATTCGATTGGTTAAAAGTTTCCTGAACTGTACAGGAATGCGTCTCACCGTTACGTCTTCAGTTGGATCTTATCAAGAGACACAGTTCTGTTTAAGAGTGCTCTCATCCTACCTTCACCTTCTCTTTTCATACTTCGAATAGTTTTCTCCTGTGTCAAGCAAAAAAAAAGGGTAAAATAGATGGGACAATGACCAAAATGGTCTATAAATAATAATTGGAAGACTAAAGAAGAAAAAAATCAGTTTATAAGCAGAACTGCTATATATACAGATGGGTGCAGTTATCTTGGCAACAAAAAAAAAGATATTTGAGGAATTACTGAATAACTGCTATTATCTTGACAAAGGTAATATTTCACCTTTAATCAATTAATGCATAACATATAGCCCTAAAATGAATCCAATACCATTACAAGTTTGAAAAATGGTATATAATGACTATACAAAGACATAAACTTTTATTTGCCGAAATTTTTAAAAGTGAACTTTGGGTTGCAGAATTCCGGATTCTAATTCAATTTCTTCGAATTTTTTGCAGTGCAGGGCAACACTTCGATCTGCAAAGGTGTAATGACTCGCTGGAAACTGGGAGGAAGGATATTGAATCAAGTAAGATGATAGGAGGAATTAGGTGAGGATGTATAAATCCCTAATTGTTGTTATATCTTGATTTATAAATCTGTGCAAGTTGGAAGACGACATTGGCAAAGGAAAGAATTCAGAACTTAGAAGAAGCAACTTGGAGAGTTTTTTGTACACGTTACATATTTTAAAAATATCCCACGACTTTCTTTAGAGCAGAAAAACGAAACATTTTCAAATCATAGTAAAAATACCATTACTGATAACTAGCAAGCATCCCGATCAAGGGTCACTTTAAAAAAATATCTTGAATAAATTATTTTCCGCTGACTTTTTACCAAAGTAATATGGTGAAATCCCTTGACTTTCCCTGACAATTTTGCTTACTGGCAAAAAGATATTTTAAAATTCTCTGACTTTCCAGAATTTCCTGACCCACAAAGAAGCCTGCACACATTCTTTGTTTAAGTTTTTGAGAGAGGATTTTTCTTATGAGCAAATAAATACACCAAAGAGAGTTGTAGTCGGCCGATCGCCAAAACACTTAAAACTAGATAGAGACTAAAAGGCGAGTCTGTCTCAGCCATGTGAGGAAGGCTCTCGAGTCAGCATTCATAACCAATAAAACCATGCATCTCTGGTCACATAGGGCAGATTCACAGCTCCTTATCTTATCAGCTGGGTCACACTGAGATGGGGAAGAAATTCAAGCAAATATTAACATACCACAAACACAAGGGATCATGGTTCACAACAACACATTTATGAAAACACAATTCTCTGAACTTTTCACCAAAAGAATTTCCAATATGTAAAAAACGGAAAATTTCAGGGTTATATATAGTCTTCAACATCATTTGACTAATAAAACGGTATAATTGTCAACAACTAAGACATAAAGGCATATTTGTAATAAATTAATTATATAGTAATGCTGTGGACTACACAAGTATATATCAGCAGCACTGAAAAAGCAATTCATATTGGTACAATACTGTGTGGGACATAAAGACAAAATAAATAAGACACAGAAGTTCTTTCTTTTGGGGCCATGCAACTTTCCAAGACTTTTTCCACTGATTTCAGTGATTTTTTTTCTTATCAAATTACCCGATAATTACGATAATCTGTTATCCAATCACACAATACTAAATTTCACTAGTCTAATACACTGCTGGCCATTAATGAGCCCCACTATAAGCAAACCTATGGATCACTTGCCATATCACACCCATTTTATTCCTTTAATAACTGTACTAGTGACAAATATCTCAATTACAAAGTGAACAGTCAAAAGTTGAAAAATATTTTTAAATATCCTCATTTTACAGCAAAGCATCAAATCTATGACTGTGTAGACAAATTATAAACGTTTGCTCTGCAAATCTGCATATACTCATCAATAGTTACCTTCATGGCCTAATAAGCAATTTTGCATTGGAAGTAAAAAGAGATGTTACAAGAATTATAAATCCGCAATAATTCTTTCCAACATACACTCTCATACTTTCTTCTAAATACTGCTCCCATAGTTTTCCGCGTCACTGACTGGACATTTCTTTGGCCATCTTTCCTCACAGCAGCAGTGGAATCTCCATGAAGGGCGTTTTATCGTGCTCGGGCAAAGTATCCACCTGTGTAGAACAAGACAACATTGCTATAAAAAGTCAGGGCACCCTGTATGTCAAATCCATAGGACTGATAAAAAGTGACTTACCAATAAGGGCAAGCTGTGACGCAAGGATTTGGATGGGTGAAG
Organism: Eucidaris tribuloides; assembly: GCA_001188425.1. NCBI lineage: Eukaryota > Metazoa > Echinodermata > Echinoidea > Cidaroida > Cidaridae > Eucidaris > Eucidaris tribuloides. Next base: position 6,140 of record JZLH01S0573799.1, read on the forward strand.
TGTATTGGAATGCTTTTGAAATTTGTTTATAATGTGAAAAGGTTTTTTCAACCTGAAGATGAATGGAATAATATTTATAAGGAATTGCGGGATGATCAAGGCGATATTTTATGGGAGAGATAAATATGGCATTATGAGTGAAACCGAGATGAGGATTTCTGAGGAGCTGAGAGACAATGGCATGAGGCGATGTGTGGTGTGAAGCCTGATGGGACAGGAAGAAGATAGAGGATTTATGGAATAGCAAGATGTTGGTAGATATTGAAAGAAAGACAGTGGTAATGTCAGATGGCGAAGGTGAAATAGAATACAAATTGTATGGACTATGTGTTTGAGAGGATTTTGATCATGTTTTGAGAAAGGGCGTATGAATTTTCAAGGTGGATGATCAGAGAGGAAGGGAGCGACCAAAAGAAGAACATGGAAGAATCAAGTGGTGGAGGGAGAGTAGGAGGGTGGATTGAAATGGGATGGTATGGATGGCACCAGAAAATGGGTGAGAGTGAGGGAGGGGGTAAGAGCAATGTCTGTGAGTGCAGTAGTTTTTGGACTAAACCGGAATTTTTAAAACCTGGATACTAGTACTACTAACTAGGCAAACCTGTAATAGCGAGGCAATGGTATAGCAAGACCAATTTAATACGAGGATGTTTCTGGGTCCCAATTTTTTTTCTATCCATAACACCATCTGTGTATTATGTTACTGCATAAATTATAACGAGCAGGGATTGTAAGTCAGAGCCAAGAACCATTCGAGTACAGCGAGGACCAGTGGAAAAATATTGTACGGCCATAGACATTTGTAAACGTGACGCCGGTCGACGGCAAGGCCAAGGCGGCAAAATCCGCCATCGGTCTTCAAAAAATTACTACATCCCATGATACGAGATCGCTCGATGTTTCTATATAATTTCAGGTATAGCAACAGTAGCTATAATTGGGAGCTTAACAAAAAACAAAAACAAGGGGAATTGAAAATCCGTTAAAGCGAGACCAGGCCCAGGTCAGCAAGCAAGCGAAGAAATGGCAGTGCAAGCAATGTTTGTGCTGTCAAAGCAAAGTCCTTTCACGAATAGCATTTGAAATAAGTACAAGTTCTAAGCTAACCACATGTAAGTGGGTCTCTTACCAGGCCTGATTACTTCAATTATCGTAAACACAGAAAAGTTGGAAAGGATCAACTCATTTGCATTATGCAGCTACTGCATGTTATTATTACAGTGTCAGTTATATTAATAGTAGTCAGTCGATTACATTTGACTTATATTGGCAAACACATAAACGCAATTATTAGGCAGTTTGAGGTAGAAATCTTGTTATTTTATAATGTAAGTCGGCACACTAAGGCATATATTTAGGTAATGTTTTTATTCATGTACTGTTTGTAGTGAGCAGATCAGGCTACAGTGAGGACGAATATGTGGGTCCACACTTTCCTTTTTTAAACTTATTATTACCATATCATTCAACAGTTCAATGAAGAAATTGCAACTTAGCCTTCTTTTCCTGTGATTGAGTTTTGGGTTTGCAACTCTATATCTTTTCTGCTTCTAGCTGCTCGCACATGCTTAGGCATAATGCTGGTCAGACACGCAGTTTTTGCCAAATCCTGATGAAAGATACATCAAAGAATACAAAAATAAAGATTAGGGAAAGAAAGAAATATTCAAGCATTGAAAAATAAAGGTGACGGACACCATAAATACTGTCTACATACAAATATTTACTGCTATCATCTATAATTGATTTATATAAGGTAGCACAGCACAGTTCATAATGAAATCAACGTTTAAGGTGATCTGAGTAACACTTAGAAACTATAGGCTTATAGTGATGATGTAATTTTCTGGCAATATACACTTTAATACACTAACTTTAAACAAAGACAAAATCTTTTGATAGATGCATCATGGAATTTGATGTGACATAATTGCATTTTCATTATTCTTGATATGACAATAAAAACATATAAAAAAACTTGTGTTTAAAACTGGTCTTTGTAAAGTTATACATGAACACTTGATATAAGCAGGCTTGATACAAGCTGTGACAATTGAATTTAAGACTTTTCAAGGAGCTGCTTTTCCATTTTCAATTAGAAAAAATGTGTGCGCAGTCTGAGGTAAGACAAGCACTGTTTCAACTTCTCTCACAGGAGCAATTTTATAACATGATAGCAGCAAATTATCCAAAATTGATACAAAAAGCATTTTTTGAAGACTTGAAAAAAACAAATTCAAGCAATCATGTTCATCAGGACTTTTTCACCAACAGGAGAAACAAAAGGATTTTTAAGGTCAAAGTCAAAATTGAAGGACTATTTAAAAATCTTGTATGAATCCTGGATGTTAGTACAATAGTTTTTACTGTATGATATCATATTACTAAAAAACATAATTGATGCTATGGACCATTGTAATTTTCTGTACGTATATTAATACAGTAATATATAGGACACAAGCACAAGATAGTCTAGTAATCATGATTGTGAAATCTGACTTTAACGTCTGTATGGACGACGGATTTGATTTCAATAGCACGATATAAATACACATTCTCCACTAGACCTCATGTCACGAGATTTTTATCTTTGTCCCTTAGTCTCCACCAACAGGTTAATATAACACACAAAAAACATACCTCTATCCTCATAGCATGGAGAACACGCCTGGAAGGCAAATGCTGGAATTGCTTGATGGCATTGATGCGCTCCTTGGCGTGGCTTTTAGCGAATCATCCATCCAAGATGTCCTCAAAAACTGCTGCTTCCGACGGGATCGACGCGCTCACTGGGCCTTCTCGCAGCTCGTGCAAGAAACGGTGCTAGTTCGGACAAACCCTCAAGCGCTGGGCCCGGTGTTGCACTCCTCTATCATAATCTGCTCTGGCTTTCTCCTGTAAGTGGGACATAACATGAGAAGTGATGTAGGCTAGCTTCCTCTGAAATGCTGCATCTTGATTGTTCGCTTGTTTTGTTCTTGTAAGTCATAATGTTGTTAGTGTAATGTTTTTGAAAAGCACCACTTAGAAGCAAGTTTCTGTGTAGTATCAACTTCATAGAGGCTAACAAACTGTTATATTACATGGTGGAGAAAAGTTTTGTGTACAAAAATGTAGGGATAAGAGTACAAAACGAGACCTTTAGATAAAGAAATGAAAAATTTTCATTAGCGATGTTTATTTATGATTCAGAAGTTACAACACAATCTTGTTAAAAAGTTTTCTTTATTTTAGGTCAATAAGATGTCCATACATTTTTGTGTAGAAAATGGGACTAAGTGATTTTCCTTGTTTCAGAGAAGATGAATACGATCTAAACTCAACTATTTTGTTAGAAAATATATTGCCAATGTAATCCAACCAACGCATGTTTCATGAGTAAATATCAGTGAATTCATCTATTCGCTTCCTAATCAAAAGCTGTCATCACAAATAACACATATGTCACAAAAAATAGGTTTTTTAATATTTAGAGGATGATATTATACGGTTACGCAATTTGTAAAGGTGCAAAAATTGCATCAGTAACAAGAAATTGAATAAGACAAAATTAAATATGCTGAATGCATGTACACACGCACACTCACATGCACTCAACCCATTGGCTAGGAACCGGGATGTCCTCTGTGTTAACTCTATAGGATTTTCAGAATCTTGAGGCACGGGTGAGAAAAGTCAAGTCAAGGGGAATGGAATATGGATATTTTGACAAAGTGATGAAAGGGGGCACAAAGTTTTTGCCACATTGCTATTTTAATGGCCTTGTGTGATGTTGTATACTGTCATTTTTTTTTGGCATGTGACCTTGAGAGGACAGATCCACAGCAAAACTTTCATCCATTGAATTTTGTTTACACTTATTTTCAAGTTTGTTAGTAATAGTGGATTGTTTCAATAGTGCTCTTTTCTGTTTTAATGAATAAAGAGTGCAGCAATACTCCAAATGCTGTAATGGAAAATGAAACACTGAAAAAGCCAGCTGTCTCCTGGCTGTTCGTGAATAACTTTGCATTAACTTCCCTCAAATCTGAGCTTTTAACATAATATGACAAGATATGATTAGGCATTAATATTCATTATATACCTCATATATAGATTCTCTCATCCTGATTGTTTAAAAGAAGAGTCATTGACGATAGCTGTGCCCTGTTTTCTAACATAGATGACGTCATAATTACTGTGCCCGGGGCATGGCAATCGACTGTGCCCGGAAATGTGGTGTGCGCGCCCCCATGTAGCGACGCGTCGACGGCATGACGCGTTGATTACATACGTATACAGCGTGTTGTAAAAGAGATTGCCTGTCGGGTCGCGCATGTGAAATCAGGCCTATGCATGCCGTAAATAGCTTGTAAT
>JZLH01S0573809.1:8638-21078 GCA_001188425.1 Eucidaris tribuloides
GGAATGAAAAAAAATACTTTTCGGCGGCTTGGCTGACCTGGAAAAATTTTCGAACCTCGGATTTGGAATGTACAATTTTTCACTTTTCGGCGGCTGGGCTGACCGGGATAAATTTTAGACCTAGGATTTGGCCGCGGATGACCCCCCCCCCCCCTGCAAAATCCTGCGTATGCCTATGGTGATGATTAATGTAAATTTTCTGCATGTGACTGAATAACAAAAATAATGTAGACTGTTGAATTTACTCGTTCATGATGGAGCCCCATGATGCCATACACCGGTCGTGTAGTTTGTTTTTATACTAAACATGTAGATACAAACCCAGGTAGAATTAAGTACGAATTATTTTATTTCCAACGGGGAAACTAGAAACTTCGGCATACATAAAGTGATAATAATTTAGAAAAAATATATTTATTTATAACACTCTTATTACAAATGCAAATTTTGCCTCTCTTGGATTGCGGTATATTGGGGAAATAAATTCCAGAACTCGTGTAATAAGACAAAATGGCATCAAGTTTAAAGAACTAATGTGTGCAAAATGCACACAGACACCATGTAATCGATTTGAATTCACAGAAGTACGCAAAGCTCTTTAGTTTTTCGTTTAGAGATCGTGTTGTATGTAAAGTTATTGATAAGTTATGAAACAGTGATAGAGACTTTTTTTTAATTCGTTTTATGTTAGTTTCATTCAGCCATACGGAATCAATTCAATTTTGTGCGTATTTGAAGTTTTGCCATTATTTCCGGTTTGTTTCGTTATTAGTTCGTATTAGTGTGAATTCCCCTTATAAGACATGCAAGATTAGACTTTAAAAACTATACATCACCCTTCCCCTGTTTTTACCGTTGTCGAAAACAATGAGTTCGTTAAGTAACGTTCTGTAACATAAATTATTTTTGTTTCACTTTACTCCCGCAAATACGTCAATAATATTTCAAATTATTAATCACTCAGATTATTCAAGAAAGTACAAATATTAATATCAATTACGTCCCGAATACAATTAGAGATTGCAATATTAGTTTCAAATGACCTATAGAAATCCAACTCCAACTATCGATATTACTATGAAAGCTCACCAAAACTAAATATACAAATGGACAGTAGGTGGTGCGTTGAAAAACATACTAGTGTGAAGAAACTTACCTCGGAGATGTATTTGCTAACATGATACATGTATTGTAATCTTGTTGTACCTCGAAAACGATGATACACATACAGACAATCGTTACCACGCCAAAAGCTCTCAAGGTACGCATACGGGTGCACCAGCATTTTACGGAGTCCCCAAAGCGCCGTTGGTAAACCATCGTGGCAGGATGCAAGATCGACCTATGAGTTTATATCTTTGACGATACCTTTCACGAGTAATGACGATCTGAACATTTGTTCTTTGACGTGTTTCTAACGGCGTTACAGTCGTCAAGCGTTCGTACTCAAGTTTTTCATTAACTTCAGTTTTTGACCAGGGAAGGGCAATAAATCGTATGATTCAGTGGTTCATGATAATTTAACTGGACTGTTTAAAAATTAATCAAATTGTTTAAAGGCATCGTATACAGTATAGCAATGTTTCCAGCTAACAAAATTCTGAGCGAATGATTCCCCATGCTACCAGTGTCTCTGATAAGGTCTAAAAATGAAGTTCTGGTAAAAATTGCAGTTCAAAACGATTTTTAAGTGCTTTAAAAAGTAAAGTCATTGAGTGACTATTCCCGTTTTCCCCCCATAGACTGCTGTGTGGCAGAATTTCCATCAGCTGAAAATAATTAATGTACTGATTTTTGTTCATATTTTACGAGTAAGAGCATAACTAACTGTAGTTTTGTGTTTTAGGGTGTCCATCCAAACACTGCCAGATATGTCAGATAGCAAAATAATGTTGACAATGTTTTAAATGGGGCTTCCACAATGTTATATAGTGTCTTTAACGTTGTTTAAACTGAGATTAACATGAAGTGTGTTAGGTTTTGTTCTTTTGTTATTCAGCAATATGATTATATATTTGTAGATTAAATCAATAACAGCTGGCCCCCTTGCATTTTAGAAGTACTTATGTGAAACGAAGGAATTGATGGATGTATCAATCACCTGCTACACCTTTTTAATGACGCAAACAAATAATGTGTACAGAGCTGCCAACTTAAATGTTTTAACGATACATAGTATGTCTTTTCATTATCAAAAGTAACAAAATATGTTTTAATGCAAAGTATGTTTTTGCTTAAATTTAGTTGTCATGCTTAATATGTGTAATTTACCCATTTTTGTACCAAAATGTGTTTTTTGCCTTAAAAATATAATTTTCGTTCTATGAATCAGTATGTTTTCGGTCATCAGAAGTTGGCAGCTCTGTGTACTTATTTTGCTGCTCCCTGTTAATCTTACTCCCGATATGGCACAAACTTATTAAAGCAAATATTGGACCAGGTGTCTAGAAGTTCATCAGTCATTTGCTTGTCCCACATGCAAACTATTTTATAGAAAATGATACGACTCTTAGAAAAAACACACATGTTATGTTGCATCGTTAATTTTAAATCCTATTACAAATTAACAGCAAAATTGTGATTTGAGACCACCAATCAGAATCCACAACCTATACAGTTACTTATTTAGAAGACGATATTTCGATAATAATTGTTTAATTTGGAATGGCTTTGTATTACGTATTTAAAGCACCAGTCCCAATGTGGTGGTTGTTTTTGGCGAATAACCACGAATCTCGACGAATTCCGTACTTTTGCCGCAATAGTTTGTTAACGAAAAATACAATGCTTTGCAAAACTTGACAGTAACAAAAATGCGTTAAGCTGGACAAAAAGGATATAGACAGCACAGAGAGAATAAGAATGAGGGTATGCGACATGTGAACCTAGATTCAAATAGGGAAAGACGTTTGACATATTAGTAGACTTGCTCTATAGGGGGTAAACACTGCATTTCTTGAGGCAAAAGAAAAAGATTAATCCAAAGAGACAATTTTAAAGCCTGCAAATAAGCCCCTAATTTGTGTGAATTATCTAAATAAATAGTAAAATGAAAAAACGAATCATTGAAATATGCATGTTTATCACAGACAATTTGGTAAGAATTTCTGTAAATCAAATGGAAAATATAATGGAAAAAAATCAGGCATTCATGAGGATAATTACCTCAGTAATTAGTATGTATACAAATAGGAATTTCAATTTGAATGAATTTCATTGTTTTCTAAAATGTTGTTGTTAAAGTTAACTTTACGAGGTTAGCCTGGTACCGAGGCTAAATATTTGACGGAAATAGTTCACAGTACGTAAATACGTGTGTGAAGCAAAGCTAACACTGCGGTGGTCGGTAGATTTTGCTGTCGGTTCCAGTCCATTTGTAGTGCCTTCTTACTTTTGTCCCGAGACTTGGGTCCTAACCAGTTAAGGAAGGGAAATACAATTTTGCATTTTCGTATTCTTTAAATTTTCACGACCCATTTGCTACGTATTTGGGCAATTATGAATAATATTAAAACTGTTTAAAAGGGCACTCGATTCTCAGTCTTTTAAGTAAGAGTCAGATTCTGGGACTGAAACTGGGTTTAGATCTACTTTAGATAACGATTTGGGGGTTTGATTTCAAGTCGTGCCTACTTGTTTTTCTGATTAATGAAAACGACTTAAGTGAATGTAACGATGTTGGGCCATATTTTCATGAAAAAATATAAATATTGAGTTTATGTTAAATGTAATCATTTGAAAGAAGAATTATGGTTCTTATAACTGTATAACAATTTACTTCTGGCATTACGTATAACGAATGCGGTCGTTTATTCATTGACTGAAAATGTTTAAGTAAGTGTTTATTGCCTCTAAAAGTTTGTCTCAACTTGAAACTATATTCAAGGGCTTTCGCTTTCGTTAGGTCTCCCCCAGAGTCAAAATCAAAACTGCACGATGAAATCAGTCTTATTCTGATATCAATGCAGTTTAAAATCTAGGATTTAGAACATTGACACAGTAGAGATCCCGTAAGGAAAAGAAAGCAGCAGTTTTATTAACTCTTCCCTCTGATGTATAGGCCTATTTGGTTTTTGTTTTCTTTTGTTTTAATCTCTTTGTCAAAATATGGTCTTGGTATTGCTGTTTACACATTAATTTTGCATCTTTACAGTAATCTGTACAATCATGCACAACTATAAATGTAGGCAATCCTTTAATACCGTAAACATTGCCATCCCAACTGGTAACCCTGTTACCGATTACACTGGCAAAAGAAGGGTAAGAAGAAGAAGAAGAGGAAGAAGAGGAAGAAGAAGAAGAAGAAGAAGAAGAAGAAGAAGAAGAAGAGGAGGAGGAGAACAAGAACGGGAGAGAAAGATGCACATGCTCGGATTATTGTGGCTCTACAATCACATGCTACTATTAAAGCAATGATATGAAATGGTAAAGAATGAGGCAAGAGATGGCGGTGGCGATTAAAAAGCAAGTAAAGATTTACCAACTCGTTTAAGAATTGGCGTACGGAAGTCTTTAAAAGAGTCAAGATTGAGTGCTCTTACGATTTCATTGAACATCTCCGGGTCATGGTAATTAATAAGTTGAAGAACTTGTGTTTTTAACGCTAAAGTCCGTCTCTCTAGGCTAGCTGATTGTGAGACCCCGAGGCGCCGCAAAGGAGCACCAGATTCCAATAAGAAGAGAATATTTTTTTTTTGTAGAGGTAGGATTCGGAACACTTATAGCCGACTTTCATGTACAATAAATTGAAATGTAATGAACAGTTTAGAATTTGAAGGAATGTAGTCAATAGGTTATGTTTTCCAATTTATTTTACATATCTCAAAAGGGAAGCTTTGTCAGCAGGGTCTGGTTTTCACCAAGGCCCCTGTTAAAAATCACAATAACACAATGAATAAACCATTAAAATACAAAAGGTTGCTTGATATACCGGTATATATTTGCTGTAAAAATGTGGCAGATATGCAATATACAAATTATTAAAGGATGATATATAACAATTCAATTGAAATAAACATTCTAAATGAACTAGAACTCATCAATGTAAATAAATGTTTTACTACAAATAAAGTAGCACAATTTCAATTATTATCTTGGAAGCAAAACCTTTCACACAATATTGCTGGATCGATGCTATTTAAACATTTGTATATCATAATGGCAATAGATTTCTTAAAAACTGTTTTGAGAGTACTCCACCCGAGACGTTGTAATATTTGATCAGATAGGGTATCCCAGGTATATCCACTAAACATGTAAGTTGTACGTTCATGTTATTTACTTATAATTGTGTAATCGGACTCACCAAAGAAACAAACAAACCATTATTTATAATAATAATAATAATAATAATAACAATAATAATAATAATAATAATAATAACAATAATAATAAGCAAGACATTTTTAATCTGCTTTGCTGTTCTCCACCCAGGTGTATAAATGGGTACCCTGGTCGGGTCATTATAGCTTCAAGCGCGTAACAGCTGCTTAGCATTAATGTGCCTGTCATGACCATGGGGTAATAATAACCAGCGCATAGGGACGTGCGATAAGCTACGTGTTATGCGCTATACAAGAACGGATTATTATTATCATTATAATAATAATAATAATAATAATGATGATGATGATGATGATGATGATGATGATGATGATGATGATGATGATGATAATAATAATAATAATAATAATAATAATAATAATAATAATAATAATAATAATAATAATAATAATAATACAAAACATTTATATAGCGCCTTATACAAAAGTTTCTCGGAGCTGTAAGAATCACTATAATTTAAAAACATGTAGAAAGTACTTGTACTACCCATCGCAATTCCCAGATCCACCTGGGTGAGGTCCTATAGATTCTTACTGGTCATTTCCCTGACAATTCTTGGGACAAGACAGTCCAGTCAGTACAGTATTCACAGCAGAGGCTACCAGGCCGCACGCAGGTGGCCAGTGAGAATTATGGGTGGTTACCAAAAACATTTTAATAGACGAAATTACTGACTGGAAAAGGTGAGTTTTATAGAGTGATTTTAACGTGTCCAGAAGAGACTGGTTTCATGAGTGTGGAAATGGAACAGGTCCCAAAGTACAGAAGCAAGAACAGAGGATTAGTGAATAGTTCTAGTAGTGAGGCTTCAGAGAGCAACCATTTTGGTGTTGGGCTGTATTAATTGCTTCTGTCGAGAAAAATACCTTCACGCGCACATGCCTGAATATGCATCTCCTTCATTCATAATTTATAACCGACGATACATGTTTTGCGGCTAGATAGCTCTTATAGTGAGGCAGTCTGAGAACGACCATTTTTAAAGTGATGGGCTGCATTTATTGATTTTGTAACATTCTGTCGAGAAAAAAATACCTTCACGTGTACATGTCAGAATATGCATATGATGCATGCATCATTTATCATAATTGTCAGCGTATAGAGCTTTCCAGTGTTTCCAATATCTCTTTCACAAACCTCATCGAAAATGACCTTTATTCCGTACATGAGCAATTTGTACCGACGAATAGGCTTAAAATTATGATCATGCGCTCCATATATTTACACAAGCCGTATACGTGTAGACGCACATTGTCTCTGCTGGTAGACACCCGATTGATGGCGGCCAAGAAATGAATGATAATGGCGTATCAACATGGACAACATAGCATGGCGTGCTACTTTCGTATCTTCGTAGTGTTATCATCGTTTACATTCGTATTTATTATTTCAATTACTTCTAGAACCATAAAACCGGACTTCCGTTTGAAAGCGCCAGCAGAAAGGTCAGTGTGCGTTGTGTTTGATATTTGGTGACTTTGGTGGGGGCTGAGAGTTCTGATTAATTAGAAAAAAGGTGTTACAGACCGTATATGTTCGGTACTGTACGTAATTACGTATTATTCAACATTGTATTATGACAAACTACATTTCAAGACGTGTTGCTTTGTCTGTGCAGGCAGACACTGGGTCTAAAATGTTGTTTTTATCACTAATGATAGTCGTGTGTGATAACTCATAACAATAAATTTTAATGTGTTTGTAAAAGATTTTCATAATAAAAACAATCGCATATAAATGTCACGGAGCTAATTCACACTTCTTAAGGAGTGTGATTAGGAACCACTCCTTTTAGAGGTAAATTTTGGAGCTAAAATTTTCAGAGAGTGTAAAATTTAGCTCCAAAACGACTTTTTTCCACTCTCAAAATTTTAGCTCCGAAATTTAGCCCCTTAAAGAGTGGTTCCTAATCACACTCCTTATCAAGAATGGAAATTAGCTCCGTGACATTTAGAGAATAATTTTTTTTTATACTTTGTGCTATGTTTATTTTTCATAATTTCAAGACGACTTTTTTGGAATTAAATCCAGAAAAGCTTTAAATACATGTAGTGTCCGCGTACTAACCCCAACCCAACCCCAAATATTCAGCACCCTGCAATGAAACCGGAATCCCGCTGCTCTACGCATAGAACGAAAAATATATGTATGCCTGTTATTTGTAACTCATTTTCAAACAGTACAGGGCCGACCCGTTGTTGAGGAAACGTGTAAAGAAAATTGAATTCCTGCTCAAAATATCTAAAATAAAAGTATGAACTATCACACACACTAATGACTATAAGTAACTATATTCATCAGAAGAAAAGTGGGAAAGGGTATTAGCACGTAGACTCGTTCCCACGTTTTGCATTTTGGATATATAAATGTGTCATTGAAAAGATTTGTATTAACCTCCAAATCCTTAAAATACCCTGAAATAGGTTTCTCTTGAATAACAAACCTGTTTTACAAGAATTACTTTGCATTTAGGTTATATTTTTGAGGGGTGAATTAGGCAAAATCAGTTAGGGTATATACGGTACAGTGCGTACCCCCAAAAAGGGTCCAATAAGATTTTTTTTTTAATATATGAAAATCATATATAACCTAATTAAATTGGGTACTGTCATAAAGCTAAAACACCATACTTTTGGTGAAATTTATTTCATTTCATTTGGTTATGTCAATTCTGAGATATGTTGAATTTTCTGCAATGACGCAAAATCGCGTTTGTCCCAGTATACTCTATATTCTCCATATTGTTTAACAAAAAAAAAAATGAGAGTGTGAAAAGTATTGTGTAAATCGTTCATTTAGCTGAACGAATGGACTATTCAGGTTGTACATTCCTGATTTCCTATTATTTGCAGTACAAAGGAGGTACATAAATTTGACAAAAGGGCTAAAATGAATGAGATGTCCAGAACATCATTGTCAGTGTGAATGAAGTCTGGTAAACAGAAGACATAAACAATATCATTTCAATGCCGAGTAAGGGTTATTTGTATTTGATTTTTTTATTTACTAGATAACCAGAAATAAACATATTGAAAGAAAAATGCATTTGTCAATTGTTTTATTATTGCTTTTTGTAATGCAGTTTTTATGAGTTCTGTAATTAACAATACCGCCAATTAAGTTGTCATCATGACCAATACACAAAAGTGGGACAAACGTGATTTTGCCCGACTGCACAAAAGTAATCAAAACTTTTGACTCATAAAAGTAAATTAAATGGGGTTAACATTATCAGAAAGAAAATTTATTTTGCTTTAAAATGATACCAAATACACATACCTTTTAAGAAAATGACGTACCTTAAATATTTTTCTCCCGATTAGACCATTTTTGGGGGACACACTGTAGTTTTACATAATTTGAGTTACAACTGCTTACGTGCTTATGCTCTGATTGTTTAACCTTTCCTCTTATATACATGTATCAGCCTTATACTAACACCACATTGTAAAAACTACGTTGTCAAAAACAACATCAATCGGTGGACCTGTGAGAGGACCGCAGCCTCAGGTGTTACAAAATACACCATGTAGTTTGAATATAACACCAAATATTGTTGATATAACAAACAGCATGTGTTATAATAACACCAATGGGTGTTGAACTAACAACATGAATTTAACACTGGTGTAAAATGCTTGGGGTGATCTTCTCACAACACCGACTGGTGCAATTTTTAACACCACCGTTTTTCCAGTGCACGTGGTGATCTGGAAGAAAGCCTCAAATTGTAGGATGTATATTTTCACGCTGACTTCATACCCATACCGATAATCGTAGCAGTAAACAACCAACTTCTAAATAGCTATGTAAGAGGAAAGGGCACATAACTAACAACCATGTTGCTGACACCAAGGGAACAGTTTTGCCATTTTTTTTTCTTTTAAAGAAAAATGCAAGCGGGATACTTAAACACATTTTGCATGTATGGACGCATGATTGTGCCCTTTTAAATTGGTTTCTCCACTTAAAAACCAAGAGACCTCTCTTTCTAGTAGGTCATGACTCATAAACTCAGTCCATTTAACAAGTTACCTGTCAACCTCTCAAAGTTTTTGGTGTATAAATAAAACCCCAACCATCCAAAAGTTTCTAACCGGTAATTCGATTCCTATCAAACTTTCTTGTGTCAATACTTCGTTCACTTTCCCACTTCGGTTCAGAAGATCATGATAACAAACTAATTACTTTCGTGCGTGATTGGTAGACCAAATGTTCGGATCCCATTGCGTATCACTGTGCAGAAACATCTTCGACATGACAGCAGCATATCCAATCTGCCGTATAAGCAATACGTTTGTCTGTTTAAACAAAGAATCCGCGTACACCTGAATTTGGCCTTTCCCCTCACCTTATCAGGGTTGTTCCTTTTTGTTCCTTAATGACGCAGCCCCGGACGTGAATTAGCTTTAAAGCCACTGGCTAACACTTACCACAGTAAAGAAAAAAATGTGAGCTACATAATCACCTATGCTCCAAGTGTCTTTGATAAGGTCTAAACATGAAGCTCTGAAAAAATTGTATTTCAAAATGATGATGTAGTGCTTTAAAAAAGTGAAAATCTACAAACATTCAAATTGACCGGATTCACCTGCCCATTTCCTCCCATAGACTTACTGTGTGCAGATCTAGGCTATTTTATAATCCACCGTGGTAGAAATTGTTTATTCATCCATACTTGGCCATTGGCAGCATAGCTTCCCAAACTTTTGTATTCTAGGGTGTTTATTTGTCCATTTGAACACTACTATGTAGCTCAGATATCAAAGTTTGTACAATTTTTTTTAAACTGAAGCTCCACAATGTTAGCCTATCACTTTAATGTTTGTCAAGACGTCAATTAAACCTGATTAAGTAGAGTCAAAGTCCATTTACGTAGACTCATGTATTACCTTATTCCTTTATCATTAATATGTTGTTATACAGTATGTATGTATGTATGTACATATCTATGTACGGTATGTATGTACATTATGTATACCATTAGGTATATACGATATACAGTGTGTCTCAAAAAAATTGTGCAAGTGAAAACCGCCCTCTTTAGCAATTACAAAATACTTTTGTGACATGATGCTTACGTTAACGTGAAGTGGATAGTCCTAGCTTTCTAAATACCGTTAGTTTTGTTTAATTTTGCTTGTCTTAATCTTGAGATATGTTAATTTTAATAAGAAAGGGTAAAATCGCGATTGTGCCACTTTTACTGCAGTCTGGAGTAAAAGTGACACAGTTGTGATTCCACCCTTTTGTTGTTGACAATATATCTCGAGATTAAAACAAGCAAATTGAACAGAACAAATGACATTTGAAAGCTCAGACTTTACCCTTAACGGTGATGTAAGCATAATGTCATCAGAGTATTTTCTAATTGCCAAAGAGGGTGCTTTTTACTTGCAGCATTTTTTGAGACATGCTGCAACACGTCTCAAAAATTGTTCAAGTGAAAAGCACCCTCTTTGACAGTTAGAAATACTGCTGTGACACATGTTCAAGTCAACATCAAGGGCAAAGTCTTAGCTTTCAAATACTTTTTGTTCTGTTCAATTTGCTTGTGTTGATCTCGAGATATCTTGTAAACAACAAAACGGTGGAATCACAACTGTGTCATTCTTACAGGAAGAGATCCTGAAGCTATATTGACTGTAGTAAAAGTGGCACATTTGTAATTTTACCTTTTCGTTGTTAACTGAACATATCTCAAGAATAAAACAAGCAAATTGAACAGAACAAACGGCATTTGAAAGCTATGACTATGCCCTTGAAGATGATGTAAGCATGACGTCACAAAAATGTTTTTTTCTCATTACCTAAGAGGGAGCTTTTGACTTGTACAATTATTTTTGAGACACACTGTAGTTGAACATATCATTAGTGCATGGAACTTTAAAATATAAGGGGGTTTCCCGTCACGATTTTATTCTTTGATCGTTATCGGCATATTTGAACCTGACATCTTTCTTTAATCGTATGATGGAAATAATTTAGATTTAGAGGAAAGCTGACCTTTTTCAATCGAGATGCACAAATTCCTTTATAAACTTCAAAATAGAAACAGTTTGCACTCAATATTTTGTTTTTCCTTTTTTCGTTTTTGGAAACAGTCAACTGAATTATCTCGGCCACCATGTACCTTGATTTTCCCCTGCCTTCTTCCGCATGCAAAAGTGTTTTTTTTTTCCCCATGGCTTGCGTAAAGTAAACTTTGGCTATATACCTTATCCTTTGTTTGATAAATTGACTTATTGTTGCAGGAGTTACGATAAACATAATTCGACCGAATCAGCACGATGCATACGGCAATGTCAGGAGACCACTGGGAATCCCACTCCATCAGTGCAGAGTCACAGGAACTGGACCTCAGAGAATGAAACTAAGTCATCAGCAGAGTCGCTAAATGAGACAATTCTAGTAAAACATAATCAGTCTCAGCGACAACTACCTAGTAACGTCTCTTCGGCTATTCTTCGGCTGAAATTCGGAAAGCAAGTTATTAGATGGTTTGACAAGAACACCACATTGCTTGAAATTCAGCGTTATCTTAGAACTAACGCGAACGAAACTGCTGCAAGAGAAGTTGCGTAAGTATGTACCATAATCCCAAATGGTATGGTTGTGAGACAACGACGAACTACAGGAAGGTTACACCTATGATAACAGTCAATAAGGGGCGGGCTTAAAACGTAAATTTAAACAAAAAGGCACCCGTCGGATTCTGAACAACACCCACAATTTATTGATTAGAGCAAACTTAATAAATCATAATTTAGCTCTACAGTAATTAGTATTTATGTAATGTGTCTCAATTTATTTATTTCTAATGTTAATTTTGTTGTTTTTTTCATGTATAATTATGAATAATTTGTAAAGCGCTTAGAAACAAAGTGTAATAAGCGCTATATAAATGTTAATTATTATTATTATTATTATTATTATAAACAGTCTCTGCCACAACTATCTAGTAACGTCTCTTCTACTACTTCTCGGCTGAAATTCGGAAAGCAATTTATTAGATGGTTTGACAAGAACACCACATTGCCTGAAATTCAGCGTTATTTGAGAACTAACGCGAACGAGACTGCTGCAAGAGAAGTTGC
>JZLH01S0573831.1:11406-24831 GCA_001188425.1 Eucidaris tribuloides
TTTGGAAGCAAAAGCTTTTAGGACTGGTTCTCTTTCTAACTTCAAGGGAGACTTGTCAGCTAAATCATTTGGTAATGTCTCTTCACTTTTACTTTCCATTGATACATCAGCATCTTTGGTCATTGTCTCAGCTGCTTTATCTAAGGTTTGGTCCGATTCTGGTAGAACGTAATCACTCATTTCATTTACAGCAATCGCCTCACATTCAGATGTCTGATCAAATGCAGTTTTCTGGTCATCCACTGCCTCTGGCTGCTTTCCATCGGAAGGGGCAGTCAAGTTCACATCACTTGCAGGATTGATCATGGAGTCTCCTTCTTCATTGACATGTGTTTCATGATCATCTTCAATTTCTGACCGCACAACACTCGTCATCGTGTCACCACTATTTTGATCTTTATTTCCACAACCTTCTGTATCTGTTTGCTGGCCTTTTGACACTGACAGATCATCTTTCTCGCGGCTTTCATTATCACTGTGACTCAACTCTCCTATTACTGTTACTTCTGCGGTGCCTTTCACAAGCATATCACTAACTTCTGTAGGATCAGTAGTTTCTGATGACTCCTTTTCAGCATCAATGCATGAAGAACTTGCAGTCTCAGAAGGGATAACATCAATATCTGGATCTTGCTCTGCAGCATTGACACATTTATGATCATCCTCATGTGCAGCTGCTGGTGACATTTCCACAGAAATATCAGTGATGTTAATCTCATCACGTGGAATGGGGGAAGCTAATGAATCGGTAACGTCAATATATGGCTGTTGCTCCACAGTACCAACACATTTGTGATCATCCTCATATGCAGTAGCTGACGACACCACCTCCACAGAAGTATCAGTGATGTTATTCTTATCGCATGGAATGGGGGATGCTAATGAATCTGTAGATGAAATGCATTCTTTATTCTGAGCAATACCACTCAATTGTCGGTCAGTGTTGCATTCAGGTCCAGGAACATCGGCTGGTGCTGACACATCACATATGGGTACACTAGAATTAGCTGAATTGCTTTCAGTGGAGGTTTGGTCACCTGCACAACTGTTCTGAAGAACTTCATGTAATTCATCATCTCTGGTTGCCTTGACATCACGCTCCAAGACAGATAACTTTGGACTATCTGACGTATCTTCTCCCACATTGCAAACCGTATCTTTCAGTGTTCTATCAGGAGATGCATCAGACTCTTCACAAGGTGATGGTGCTGAGGTAGACAAAGTCTTGCAAGCAACTAACTCATTCTTTTCTGTGATGGAAGATGATTCCAAACTTGAAGAATTGCAATCTATATCTTTCAGTGTTCTGTCAGGAGAGGCACCAGTTTCCTCACAAGGTGCTGAAGTTGACCTTGACATGGTCTCATGAACAACTACCATACTCTCTTCTGTGATGGCAGGTGATTCCTCAATGTGATCACACACAGCTCCATCTGCTGCATTATGAAACTTGGGAGAAACATCGGTGTCGATAGAAGTAAGGTTAGCAGGTCTGGCAGGTGATGTGTCCTGTTCTGCAACTAAAGCAAGAAGTTCAAGATTTCCAGCAGATGGAAATGATCCATCTTCTTTCCCATTTCCACTACTATCTGGTACTTGTTGACTGATCATACTATCCTCAGTCACCATTTCTTGTAATGGCAAGTGGTTTGTCATCCTAGAAGTAGGATTCTCCTCTGGTAAATCTGATACCCAATTTTTGTCTACAACTTCCTCACTCGGCAAGGCCCTTTGCTCAACAGTTGGAGTAATTTGAGTTACTGATGGCTCGTCATTAACTACAGTTTCATCATTCACAGTCAGTTCTTTTGCCTCATCTTCAACTGGAAGTACCGATTCTGGAGAAATCTCGCTTGCATCTGATTTCTGAATCATTTCCTCATTCCTTGTATCACCACACACCTGTATTGGAACTGAACACAATTTCTGACATGTGCTGGCACTAGGATCAACCTGATCAGGAGACGAATTGACCTCTGAGGTCAATTCTGTGGATGGGACACCTTCATCAGACTGTCCTACAGAAGACTGTAAACAGTCATCAGTGCTATCAGATGGAGGACCTACAGGAGGTAATGAATCCTGATCAAACCTTTCATGTGTAGCCTTGATTGTGTCTTCTTCACTTGTTCCGACTTCCTGATTTTTGCTTTCATCACAAGGAGGTGGGTTTCCATCATCAACTGGTGAAGATGTATCTATTCTCTCTGAAGTTGACACAAAATCTGTCCTACTGATTTCTGTGTTCTCTGGTAGAGTTGCATCTGGTTCCACTACTTCAACTGATTTTTCTTTCTCGCTACCACTATCATCCAGTGTAACCACTAGTGTTGACATCAATCCATCAATTGAAGATGGTTTTGTAGGCTGATCGCTGCAGGACTGGTTATTAGTAGGCAAGTCGAGTTCTTCTGACATGGTTTCACTGTCATTAACTGCCACATCTTGGCCCTGTTCTGAATGGATGCTGGAAGCAACATTTGGACTGATAGAGCTCATTTCTTCCTCTGAAAGAGTTCCACTCTCTTTTGAGTTTGCAAATTCTTTCAAGTCACATTTACTCTCTTTCTTATTTGCACTTCTCTTAGAGCCCAGTTTGGGAATCTCTTGCTCGGCGTCATTGAGGAGAAGAGGTGAGGAGGGTGATCTTCTCACAGAACCTTCACCATCACTGCTCAGAAATCCGGGAGGGGTAATGGAACGCACTTGAGCCTGCAGAGCTGCTTGACGAACTGTCGGGGAAAGACCAGAGTGCTCCATAGCAGCATCCAAAGCAGCCATTGCAGAGGATGATAATGGTGGTGTGGGTACCCTTCTAAGAACCGCTTGCGATTTGACATCCGTCCCGACGCCCAAGGTACCTTCATCATTCTTTGATTTAGTGTGCACTGCAAGGTCGTCCTGTGATACAGCTTTGGACATCGACTCTGCTGATACTGTCTCTGTGACGTGATCTTCAACAATGGTGGTTATGTCAGCTGATTCATCCACATCCGTTCTTTCACTTGGACTAGTTGAAAGTCTTGGCAGAAGTAATTCATCAGAAGTTGTCAAATTGTCAGACTGTTCCTCTGGAAAAGGTGAAGCAACACCCAAAATGGTATTCTCATTAGTTATGTCTCTTTCCACACTGCTCTCTTGTGTTATTGTTATATCTGGCTTATTCTCCCCACTTTGTGCAGAAGAATCACATTCTCCAATACAAGTATCAGGTTTTTTAACGTTCTCCGAGTCCAGCAGAGACACATCTTTTGAGGTACTTTGAAGTTTGTCTGACGAATGACGACTTTCAGGTTGGGTTTGCACCTCTACCCCGCCAAACTCTGACTCTGTTTGGCCAGGGTCATCTGCCTTGTCGGTACTCAACTTTGGTTCTTCTGCATCTGATTTCTCTTGCAACATTTTGTCAGCATTCAATACATCAGGTTCATGCTTTTCAGCAGACAGAGGAAGCTTAACAGATTCATTGATCGGTAGTTTTACCAGCTTAACGTAGGGAGACTTGCGGGGACTAACAAGACTTCTTGCATCTGTTGCTGTTGTCTGTGTCGTCCTCGGGGGAGTAGCTGGCTCGGTAGTGATATTGAGCTGTTCTCCTGCTTTTGTAGCAGTCATCTGTAGCCCTGAAGCAGATGTTTTACTGGGGGTAGCAGTGGGTGCAGTGGGCTCACTAGCGGTCTTTTGCTTTCCTTCTAGTTCCTTCCCCACCTCACCCAACGCAGTTTCCGAGTCCATATCATCAAGACCGGCGACCATATCCAAGATATTCTCCCCGTCCAAATTGGGATTCAGATTTTCATCCAGATTCAGTGTCTCCAATATAGCATCCCCTTCATTAGGTCCGATTTCAAAGAGGGTGGAATTGGCCGCAAGGGCATCAGCTGCACTCTGTATCTCACTCACACTTTGCGAACCAGCTAGGAGTGCTGCCACCTGGTCTAAGGCCAGTGCTGCTTCTGCGCTCTCTTTCGTGGCCTCCATCAAGGCATCTGTTAAGATATCCGTCTCGTCCCCTTCAACGACGGTCTGTAGAGATTTGTCACTGGCCATCATGCTCCGTCGCCGGGCCGCTACCCGCGATGCTGGAGAATCTCCCCCAGGACTGAAGGGGAAGCTACCGAGAGAGGAGCAGTCTGGGCTGTGCGCCGTGGTGTGGTTGATGTCCTGGGGCGTGGTTGGTGAGGCCAGAGGATTGATTTCGATGATCCTCATGGTGTAAATGCAGCGGCGACAAGCATCCACTGTACTCCAGTACACTCTGGAACATCTGTAATAACAACAACAAAAAAAGAAATCAAATATCAATATCAATAATAAACAAATGAATTGAATATTATCTACATGGGGGGGGGGGGGCACAAGCCCCTTGATACTTTTGCCTATCCTGCGCGTATGATGCGCAGTGCTATCAGAAAATATTGTACGCTGAGGAAAAATATCAGACACATCCAGGTACTTTGGTATCTTGCCCCGGTTGACTGATACCTGTCTATTACGAGTTGATCCATTTTTCCAAACAAATAAAGTATTATCAAACTAACAACTTTTTATGTATCACACTATATCATTACTTCACGGTAATGTGCTTGCTTTGCTGAATCTAACGAAATAATTAACAGAAGGATGAATTCTGTTGGATAAGAAGAATAACATATCTCACCAATAGTAGAACCAGTGGCCGCCATTTACAGACTTGAGGATTTATACAGGATTGTGTTAAATTTAAATTTTGATAATTTTCTGGGGGATTAAAGTAATAATGTAAATAATGATATTGGATGGCTTATTACTATTGGACACAGAAAATATTCTACTGCTTATGAAAATATTAATGTCATAATTCCTAAAATATTTTCTTGTGTCCACCTCAAAGCAATCCAATATTATACATGCCCTGGCTCAGTTACGGGGCAGGGGCATCATAAAAAATATTAAGAAGAATAAGGAGAAGGCACTAGGCTAACCAGCTCACTAATATCCACGCCAGCGTAGGAAATAACCCCGGGCGACGGGTGATTTAGCCCTTGGCAAAGTCCAAATCCCCCGTAAATCCCTAAATCTCAATTCTTTGGGGTGACCAATTACTTCAGAATCGGCCTCAGATTTGCTACGAAAAATTTCACATTCTCTTTTTATTATGGCATTGAAACATAAATGAATTAAATGATTGCTTTTATGGATGAAGCACCGACTAAAACAAAGGCAATCTTTCATTGCATTCTTCAAATTCTGATGTGCAATGAAAAAGTAGCCCCAGTGATAGAAAAATAGCCCCAAGGTTTTAATAAAAATCACCCTGAAAAATAAAAATTAATTCCTACCCTGATCCACGCCCCAAATACAGTGAACGCCCAAGTATGGTTTTGGTTGATCACACAAATTTGTCATCAGTCAGTCATAAAGTATGGTATTATCATGTCAGACATCAGAAAACAACATTAACCCTATCTCTGCCGGGGTATTTTGGGAGATCATAAGGCCGCATGGGGGGGGGGGGGGCGCAGAGATAGGGCGTAACCAATTAAAAATTGTTTCAAATGGCACATTATTTTTTTATTATATGAGTGCAGATATGTACAATTTTCTGTCATATATACTTGGCACACTCTAAAAACAGCAGTTTCATTTAAAGATTTTATTTGCAGTGAGATTCATTCAGATCAACAACAAAACTGCCAAATTGTTTTTGTATGATCACCCCCTCCCCCTTAATTTTGTTCTCTTCACAGTACAGATTTCATGCATTTCTTTCCACAGCAACCATTGCCTATTCCATGTAGTGGATTTTTTTTTGTCTGTCATTTTTGACTCATGTTGTTGTTTCTCCTTTTTTGTTTTTTACACTTTCCAGCCAGATTATTCTGACTAGACCATGGAGTTTTCCAATTTACACCATTATACCAAACACCTATCATCAATAAAATAAAAAAATGCCATACTCACGCAAAATCAACTGGATAAAGCGCTTCTGCTTGGTCCGACAGCGGTCCTAGCTGTCCCAGATTCTCCAGGGTCCAGGACCCAATCATGACGTTGATAGACTTGGCCTCCAGACCCTGCGTAAACGTTCGGTTGGGCTTCATGTTATCGAGACTGACGCAGACGCGGCGCAGGACACCAAAGAGATCGCCCTCCATTATCTGGACGATGTAAAATAGACATAAGCGAGTACAGAAACAATGATGAAAGTTTGCACGAATTTGTTTATCGACACTCAGAGGACAAAACCTTGTATCGTCGGTATAGAATCAGAAGGGCATTAATGCTAAATACATTGACAACCAGAAGGGCGTTCATGCCACTGACTTTGCACAGTGATAACGCCCTTCCGGTTCTCAACCGGTTATGCGTTAACGCCCTTCTGGTTCTATACCGACGGTATGTCAATTTAGGGTGAATATGTGATCGCCAGACTAAAACCCACAAAAAGTAGGCCAAAATTAATTTTCTCTTTTCTTCATAGTTTTAAAGAATAAGCTCTTAGCTTTAAAATGATATATAACTAGTTACAATCGGACCATCATAACCTATTCATAAGTGATTGAAAAACGAGAGAGTTAGAAGGTACAGATTTACTGAAAAGGGAGAAAAGCGGGTTTAAAGATTATGTTCACTCAGGTGTGCCATGCGAAAGGACATGTCCGAAAAAATGCGGTCCAGAAAAACTGCCCATATCTCGGTTTCAGTTTCGTTGTAAGCCACCAAATTTTTACTGTAGAAAGAGAAAAGATTATTCTTTCAGATTATACAAACTTTAACAATTTGAGTTGGACACATTGTGGTCTATTACAGAGAATCATAATCTGCGACTTTTTGTTGGTTTGGAGCTGGGCGGTCACATATAAAGTGTTTATGTTATCTTTTGTTATCATTTTATGTAATTATTGGTCCAACTTAACTGACATGAGTTTGTGACCTGATAAGCAAGTATTTTGTATTCACCAGAGGATACATAAAACATGCCTGGCATTCAGACGAGTGCAAAGGTCGCCAAAAGTTCAAATTCAAAAAGCGTCAGTACAACGCTTCATTAAAGATTAATTTTATCAGTCCGTATTTTCAATGACTTGGGTTTCTGAGCTAGTAAGCTTTGATAAGCAGGGCTTCAGTTTTCACTAGATGACACATGAATCATGTGTGTCAGTCAGACTGGTGTAAAGGTTGTTTACAGTTCAAATTCAAAAAGTGTTGACAATGCTCCATTCAGTTTGAATTATCACAAGACTATTTTCACCACAAGAAACTCTTCAGCCACGGCTTTTGTGAGAGGTGGAGATGTGAATCTCTGCATTATGGTTTTCACTTGTTTCCTTTAAACATTGGGGTCAAAATTTGCAAGACCACCTTCCTTTCATGTCATTACCAAACGATAGTTAAGTACTTACAAAGGTGTGTTGAAAGTTTACGATCCATATATCATGAACTTGTTTTATGAGAAAAAGAGAAAAACTAATAACACTATGCTACCATAATATCGTTTCTGTCAGTTCAAATTTTACTCAGATCAGCGTTCGCATCACCATTTGAGCGCTGCGGTCAATGGCTGAGTATATCGTCAAATGCTAAACTTTGCTTCAGTGACTGTCAGCCAGCTGGCCGATACAGGCCGTGCCAGACACCATTAACGGAATTTTTGTGAAAGCATGGGCCGTCACTTTGCAAATTCTGAAGTTTAACCATCTAGATTTTCCCTAAAACTACAGAGTCTACCCAAAGGTTCTATGAAAGGTGTTTACTTATACTATTTATACTAAAGACTGAAGTTTTCCTCATTGCGGATTTTCCGCAGAAAACACAGAATTTGTGTTATAATGCTGATAACAGCATATTGAACAAAAGTGAAAAAAATCATGCCTAAACATTCCCCCAAGAAAAAATACTAAACAAATTTACAAAGAAGATGCCTAATAAAGCCAAAGAAATCATACGTTACTTGTAAATATGTCCCCAAACCTGAATCAAAACCCCCATGGGCTTAGCAAGTTTGACGTCATTTGTGGGGGTTTTTTTCCAACAAAAATTCAAGTTGGAAAATTGCAAAATTACAACGTGGAGAGAAATGGAATTTGACATTTGTAAAACAGAGAAAAACGGAAGTCGACACTTGTAAAATGGAAAACTTCAGCCTTTAATTTATACTAATCTTCACATTGTGAACGGTTTGAGCTGATTTCATTCATTTTGCTGTTTTGGGGCATGTAAATCCTAAACCCAATCTTTAACCCTATATTCACTGGGGGGGGTCAATTTGACCCCCCCCTTGACGAATTTCGCGACCATGCCGCCGCGCAAAATTTTTTCACCGCGTCGCTCGCCGACTTTTTACTGTCAAGTCTTGCGCATCTTTTGAGACCATTTTCGCGAAAATCGGGCGTACCGTTACGACGCTGCGCGACTTTTTATACATGCATGTCAACCAAAAAATTGCTCAAAAACGTGATTTCGTGTACAAAATCAATGGAAATTGTGTTTTCAGCCATAAATCATAAATGTATGATTATTTTAGCTTTTACTGGTTGAAATGAATTAAGTTTATGCTGTTTATAATTGCAAAAGTGTCCCCAACAAATTTCATCGAAAAAACAATAGAAAACAAAAGGTCGAAAAAACAAATAAGAAATTCACAAACAATAAAATAATAAGAAATTAATTCCGATTCGTTTTTGTAGATAATTGTTAGAAATGTCAAAATGAATATTTTCACAAAAAATTAGCATTCTACTAGCTGTTTTTAGTGAGTTATAGCCGAAAACAAAATTTCATACACTTATTTGCATAATTACTTACTTAAAAAATAGAAAAAATAATTTTTTGAAAATTTTACTATACAGTCATGTAGTTTACATCTGGCTCTATGCGCACCCAAATTTTCGCGGCAATCGCGTGATCGGCGGCCGAGATCTGAAGGGGGGTCAAATTGACCCCCCCCCCCCCCAGTAAAAACCTGGTCTGAAATAGCCCCATTAAAATAGGGTTAAAGGCAGGGCATCTCTTTTGCATGCCTAAAGAGTAACATTGTGTAAATACAATGGCATTTAGAAGAAAATGCCATCGGGGTACCCTTAGCAAAATATAGGAGCTAGAAACCCAGTTTTAGTGGAATTATAGTGACCGTTAGACTCTGATTTCAATTTTTTTCTCGCGAGAAAAAAATTCTTACCATAGAATGTACACTAAACGGCTATTGATTTTCTTTTGCATTTTTCAAATTCTAGGTGATTACTGACCACCAAATTTCAGACACATGCCCTTCATCAATAGCCTAACGGCATGGGTTATCTTTTAGTGGTGTGCGGGGATGTTTGCAAATGAGATCCACTGCCTTTAACTGAGTATAACACTGATGTGCTTACCGCCTTGTCCACCTTGTCACCATGCTGATTGCAGAAGACTTTCTTGTCCTCCTGGAAGACGGCATTCTTGGACCGGGCACACATGAAGTGGAAGTTAGCAGGACAACCGCGTGTACAACAACCTACGGTGGCCCCAAGGTTATTGCACACCTCACATCGCTGAAGAAAAAAAAAAAATAAGCTATGTAATTGAAAAAGAGCAGCAAGGGGGCACAAAAAAAAAACATTATTCAATTATCATGAACCATTAAAAAATGGCAATATTACATGACAAATTGGGGAGGTGCTCGCATGTGATGTCACAAAATGAAAACTTTGAATGTTCATAACTCTGTTATTCTTTGGTGGATTTTTTTTTTCATTAATATGTTTCTCTCATTATTCTGCATTTATTAAAACCAACTAGACGTCAGGGTGGACTTCCCCTTTAATAAACTAACAAGTGAATCAGTAAATTACACGCTGCATAATGTATGTAACTGCCGAAAGTGTAGATCTGTGGAATGGCACGAACATTGAAGTTAGCATTTTTGGGGGGGAATAAATTTGCATCAAGTTGCATAATTAATAAAATTCAGAATTCTGTGAAGAAGTTTGGAAGACCCCACCATGCCATATCAGATAAACCAAACAGAATTGAAATCTGCAGAGAAATGAAGAAGTAGCACTTTGCATTAATTTAGGAGAAGTAGCATTTTGCATTAATTTTGAAGAAATTTGTATAAATTTGCATAATTAATCAAGATTAAAATTAAGTGTAGAAGTTTGAAAGCCCCACCAATCCCTATCAGTTAAACCAAACAGAATCAAAATCTACTCTGAAATGTAGAAGTAGCATTTTAAATGTTTTTGAATAAATTTGCATAAATTTTCATAATTAATGAATTTCAAAATTCTGTAAAGAAATTTGGAAGCCCCCATCAAGCCCTATCAGACATACCAAACAGAATTGAAATCTGCAGTGAAATGAAGGAGAAGTAGCATTTTGCATTAATTTTGAATAAATTTGCGCAAATTTGCAGAATTAATTTCAAAATTCTGTGTAGAAGTTTGGAAGCCCCCACCACGTCCTATCAGACAAAGCAAACAGAATCAAAATCTGTTGAGAAATGTAGAAGTAGAAGTTTTTAACATTTCAGGCTCACAAGGAAACACAGACACACACACGCACACACACATACACACACACACACCTACAGAACCCATTTCATAGTCCCCTCACGAACTTTGTTCAGCGGGGGACAATAAATCAAAAGACGAAATAACTACCCACCATCATCCTGCCCCGAGAGATGGCTGCATGGACATTGATGAGTGACCCGTCCACTTCCTCAAAGACCTCCGCTGACCACAAGGCACAGTTGATATGAATCCATTCATCCTAGCACAAGAAAGAGAAAGACAAGTAGTTTGCATTGATGACAATTCTTCCTATAGCATATAACTCTCCGCATCTGAACGGATGTGCAGCTCTAATTTTTTGGCCCTTAAAGGCAAGGTCCACCCTGACATCAACTTGGTTTTAATAAAAGCGGAACAGTGAGAGAAACATATTAATGAAAGTTTGGCGAAAATCCACCAAAGAATAACAGAGTCATGGAATTTTAAAGTTTTAAGTTTGTGACGTCATATGCGAGCAGCTCCCCATATGTCATGTGATATAAATTCCATAAAATTGTCGTTTTCTCAGAAATTTGAAAATGATTTTACCTGTGCATTCAATGTGTTATCAGAAACATTATTTCATATATGCTTCTATGAAAAAACCCCATTCAATTATCATGAACCATTGAAAAATGGCAATTGATTGAATTTATATTACATGACATATGGGAGCTGCTCGCATGTGACATCACAAATTTGAAACTTTGAAACCTCATAACTCTGTTATTCTTTGGCGGATTTTCGCCAAACTTTCATTAATATGTTTCTCTCATTGTTTTCCTTTTATTAAAACAAACTTGATGTCAGGGTGAACATTGCCTTTAATTCTTGGGAAGTAAACTTCTGGCGGAGCTCTATCTGCATGCAAGCTCATACACATCAACACTAAAATACTCAAGGACGGTCACAATCTTTCTTATAATCTTGTGAATAACAAAGTTATTTTCATATTCATTCATTGGAAATTTAGATGGGATTCTTCTATGTTCACTTTTCAACTCGGTGTAGTCGCACTCCTCTCTCATGGGGTAAACATTTACGGCTTTCCTGGCCAGAGTTTTGAGTTCATTCCTTTGTTTTCCAGTCATAGGAACATTTCTTTCACTAACCAAGTCTTTTAATCGTAACACAGACATTGTCCAACATTGGTCATCACGTCGATCCATATTTGCTCGGGGATGAAGAGGTATTAATATTGCACATTTGACAAGGTTTGAAATGACATGTATTGCTTAAACAGATCAAAAATCTTATTCTTGATGCAACTTTAAGGAAAAAAACTTACTATGTCAAAATCACATCGTATAAGTATTCTGCACATTCTTAAAAAAATCTTATTTTTGCATCAGAAAATCTTATTCTGTGGATTTGGATGATAAAAGATCTTAATAAATCTGATAAAATCTTACTGGTTGGCAGGTATGGACTATTGGGTGTACGAATATGTAATTTACCGAATTGAAGAGCCAGATATCAGTATCACAAGGTGATATTGCTTGATATACGTTATACATGTGCAATACGGACAATTGAACCAAAAAGTGATGTAGCAGAGATGGGTCCAAAGACCTATGTTTCTCAGCTTTGGTCTGGTTTCCGAGACCCAAGACCCAAGACACAATTTAACAAATATTTCATTGTAACAACTCAAATTTATCTGATTTTGTTATTTTGAGACTCATTTTATCAGCCTTGATCTCAGTCCTGAAACTATGTCTTAACGGTAACAATGAAACCTTCATTTTTGGTCTCTTTCTCGACTATGTCAGTGGCAACAACTCCATTTTCAATGGTATTGTCAGTTTGATGCACATTTTCTCAGTTTCAGTCTCGGTATGGCAACAAAGATTTACGCTAAACAAACGGAACCTTCATTTTTATGTCTGGTCTCAAACTAAGGAATTCTGTTGTCAACTACATTAGTGGAACCAAATCATGAACACACACACATAATTGTATATTGCCGTTGGCCTTGTCTATATGTAAAAGGGATCGGGCAGGCATTCCCCATGTTTTAGAATCGACACACAGTGGGGGCAGGAGTGAACAAGCATGTTATTTACTATCAAGTTCTCAGAACCGACTCCTTTCAGAACCGAGACAGCTGACTAGAATCAGAGTCGATTCCTGATGAAGGAGGAACCGCCCAAGCCTAAGGTCAAGTCGTATCATTGTTACCTGTCCGCAGTAGAGGAGTCTCCCGGCATTGTTGGGGTCGTCGTCTCCTAGCTGTCCACACAGACAGCATCTCCTGGGGTCAGCCACGTTATCAGGCACCAACAAACTATCTTCTAACGACCTCTCAGGACTCTCACCCCCTAGAAAAAAAAGAGAAGAAAACACCAACAGTCAGGTTTTGGAAAAAATCATAATTTTCTTTTTAAACATAATTTTTTTTTATTAAAATAGATTATTAGATTTTTTTCCCTGAGAGGCACCAAATATATTCACATTTCTAATTCAAAATTATCTATAGGAGACTTTTATTCCATGAGTCATTTTTTCCCTTTTACATATTAATCATCACGGTGAGTATAATTAGTGCTTTCAGAAAAAAAAAATACATTTTTTTTAAATTTACATTAATATTTTGGATATGCTTTAGAAATTTTCTAAAATTTAATCAATCAAATTTGGAAATTCGGAAATGTGGCATCTTTGTTCATCACAGACTAAACAGCTCTTATCAGACCCACCCCACTTGTCCCTCTACCCAAACACACATACCAATGATTGCTAGTTTCTTCCTGGGGGTGGGGAGTTTCTTGAAGGGGGACGGTTGGTTCATGATGGAAGGCATCAAGGCACGGTGTCTCCACTGGGCATATTCGTGATCCTTGTGAGGGGGCAGGACAGCATCTGGAAGCATGCCACTGCAAAGAAAAAATGACAGAGCAATGAAAATTAA